>JAQGBT010002655.1:0-22959 GCA_034698585.1 Disparrhopalites patrizii | reverse complement strand
CTCTCTCTCTTTCCTTGTCTATATCTCTCTCTCTTTCTCTCTATTTCTCTCTCTCTCTCCTCTCTATTTCCCTCTCTCTCTCTCTCTTTTTCTCTATTTCTCTCTTTTTCTCTATTTCTCTCTCTCTCTTTCCGTGTCTATTTCTCTGTCTCTCTCTTTCCGTGTCTATTTCTCTCTCTCTTTCTCTCTATTTTCCTCTCCTCTATTTCCCTCTCTCTTTCTCTCTATTTCCCTCTCCTCTATTTCCCTCTCTCTCTCTCTTTCTCTCTATTTCCCTCTCTCTCTCTTTCCGTGTCTATTTTTCTTTCTCTCTCTTTCTCTCTCTCTCTCTTTCTCTTTCCATTTCCCTCTCTGTATATTTTCGTCTCTCTCTTGTGTATTATTTCTCTTCCCCTCACTCTCTCTCTCTCTCTTTCGTAGTATTTCTCTTTCTCTCTCTCTCTTTTGTAGTATTGCTCTTTCCCTCTCTCTCTCTTCTGGATTCTCTTATTCCAGTTAATACCAGTTATTCTCTTATTCCAGTTAGTCTATTTTTCCAGCTTCTCTCTATTGCTTTCACTCGCTTTCTCTCTCTCGCTGGAACTTTCTTCGATCAATTAATGATAAGCAATTTGGCCTACGGTGGCGAAAACTTCAAGTTGCCTCGATTCTCTCCGGAGTATTGGAGCATCTAACAAAAGCAATTGCGCCCTACAAACTTACGCAGTGTTCTCAATCTCATTGATTTAAGTGAAATCACGTTGGCCATCCCACACTTGCACCTTTCTTCATGGAAATCCTTCCATATCATCCTACCCTGTCCCTACCTGTGCAAGAAAGGTAAATATTCACTGGAAATGAGCACTTGAGCGGCTGCCGTTTTGCTAAATAAAAGGGTAATGAGAAATGAGAATTCCCGGGTAATTTAATTAAATTGTTGATTGTTCACGGCTGCTATTCCTGGAAGCATACGAATTACATGTAAAGCTATTGGAACACGTATCGTGCGGAAAGTTTTCCAGTAGAGTTTAGCAGTAGAACGGGGCTTTGGTGTACGTATTTAGCTATGGACTATGGACGTATTGCTGAAATTGTGTTGAACTTTGTCCTAAAAAAAAGAGAGAAAACAATCACCTTGTTTTCACCTGGCAATAAAATAATTATGTGTGGGAAGGAACATGTGAGCAGAGCACATCTTGGGACACTTTTCCTGATGTACATTATGTATAGACATCTGTACATAGAAATGCCAGGAGGACAGTTCATGTACGTTTGCGGGTATGATCTGGCCCTTGTTGTAGGAGTTTGCTACATATTAATGGAAAAATACCACAAATATGCAGTGCACAAATATGCAAGTTTCCCAATATTTGTTTCCGTAATCAAGGACCAATTTGAGATATAATAACATTGGGATTTCCAGAATTCTAAAAATCTTCCGGAATAAAAAAAAGGGTCCAAGACTGCATTTTACATTTCTGTCATTGATTGTTCTTTTGATTCCAAGGAACTAAATTCGCCTTTATTGTGAATATCCTTGTTCCACGCCAGGAACTTTCATCGGCATTTTTACTTTCTCTTCGTGGAATTTCTCTCTATTTTAGCGTTTACTTCCTTTGTCTTGTTTAATGCTAAACCTTGTCTATTTTCTTTGGCGCTTGCCTATTTTTTGCTTTATTATAAATTCATAAGTAGCACACGTGTGGGATTGTCTTGTTAATCTGCTATTAACATGGAATTTTCCGGCTGTCTTACCTATGCTCAGAGTCAGAGTGCTGACTTTCTCCGGCTGATTGTTTCGCGGGATATGTCTTTTTTTGTCAGTGTTCCTGCTTTCATATTGAACTTAATACTTAATTGTAACCGGTATTACTATGATTTTTAGATTTACACAGTTTTTTAACGTTTTATTTTTTATGATCGATTTTCTGTTACATTTGCTCCAATGCTAATTGGGTTTCTATGTGATTCTGCTTATACACCTTTTTCCTTCCTGACTACATATAGTTATTGGTTATTATTCTCTTTCTTTTGTACCTTGAAACTTCTGGTCTATTTTCTCCTTGGTGTTTCCCTATTGATTTTCTCTTTTGCTCTTCTATAGACTGAATTTCTCCTTGGTTTTCTCTTATGTGCTTCCTTACAGTTTTTTCTTGATTATGTTTCTGCATTTCTTACTGTTTGGACAGTCGTTCATCTCCTTTGCTTTCACTTTTCAAATAGATTTGTTGTTTTGCTTTCACTTTTCTAATAGATTTTCTCCATTTCTTTCACTTTTCTAATAGATTTGTTGTTTTGCTTTCACTTTTCTAGAAGATTTTCTCCTTTGCTTTCATTTTTCTAACAAATTTTCTCTTTTGTTTAACTTTTCTGTCCGATTTCCTGTTTCTTACAGTTTTTTAAGCAGATTGTCCTTTTTGTTTTCACTTTTCTAACAGATTTTATTTTTTTTTTTTACTTTTCTAGCAGATTTTCTCTTCTGACTTGACTTTTGCTTAATATTTTCTCTTTTACCCTGGCTTTTGTACATAACATATTTTCTCCTTTTGCTTTTGGTCTTATATATAGCAGATTCTTTTTTGGTCTTATAACAGACTTGCTTTTGTCCGGAATTTTGTGTTATATTTTTCTTTTGCCTATTTTATTTACGCCTTTTCCTATCATGTTTTGCTTTCTCTTTTTTGAGTAATTTTTCTTTTTGAGCTTTTAAAATGATTTTTTCCTCTTTTACAACCTAATTTACAGTCGCTTTTTTGAAACACATTTTCTTTCTGACCTTGACCTTTGCTCCGATGCTTTTAAAACTGGCTCTCTCATTTTCATTTTTAGTTTTTGAAACATATTTTCTCTGTTGCTTCCACTTTTATAGAAAAAATTGCTTGAAATCAGAATTGCCTTCTGACTTAGCTTAATGGCCGCTTTCTCTTTTCCAACGCAAAAGGCAACTGATCTTCTACTTTTTATGTCCTAATTGATTTTGCCATTTTTCCTCTCTTTCATTACTGATTTGTTTACTATAACTTATTTTCTCTTCTGCTTTCTCCGCAGCCAGCTGCATGTCCCGGTTTCCATATTTGTACACAGTAAATTATATAAATAAAAGAAACGTTAGCAATCAAATGTTCCGGTCCCAGGCCGACAGGCCTGAGTACGACTATATTACACGCACAAAAATACTCCCCCACATTGATGTGTTAATTATTATTTCATTTTTTTCCTCCCAATTGTCGTCATTGCCTCTTGATTACCCAGCTGCTTCAATTATTATTTTATCATACTGTTGGAGCAAATAAAAAAAATACTGGGATTTTTCCTTTCCTTTGGATAAATATAATCCTTTGTTATTCTCCCACACGCTTAACCCTCCCGACCTTTTGGTTACGTCTACCAGAAAAACACAATGAAAAATAATTATTTTCCGCGAAAATGACATTTCCCAAGTCCTTAACGATTTCGTTCTATTTTTAGTATATTTTTGAACCAAAATTTTACTTTTCATATAAAAAACGGTAACTATCCACACAGACATTTTACACTCCCGCCCATTGGGTGGAAATATTTTTAGCTGTTAATAATAGTGTTGTGCTACCCATTTTGTATCAGCCCTGCATACACTGGGGAAAAATAGGAACGGAGTACATAAAAAGCGGAATAAGTTATATAATAAAAAATTAAAGGCAATTGCTTTCTAGTTTATTCCCCAGTCCATTAGTTTTGATTGGGTATATCAGGATATAAAATGGAATTGAAACCGCTTCGAATCCCATGTATCCGTCCCTACCTCAACTTAATAAAAACTCCCATCATTCAATGGCTGTTTGAGATAAACAAAACAAATAATACGTTAGTATCAAATGTCACGAAATTTTTTTTGGGCCCTTCCAATTTTTACGTCAATCTCCGATTCTTGGATTTTGTTTTGGTTCGTGTTAGGCAGAGCTTCCCTCGTTATTTCCTTGTGGGTAGTTTTTTCTCTATACATATGACTTTCTCGGAAATGTTGTTTTGGTCTCAAAAAAACAAACAAATGCCAAATAACTAATAAAAGGTAAACCACTGGCAGAATGAGAGCTTCCTGCAAGGATTTTCACCTGTGTCACTCCCACATTTAGGTATAGATATAAGACAAAACTTTTCCCATTACTTTTGACAGGTTTCTTTTCTCTCTCTCTCTCTCTCTCTCTCTCGGAGGAAAAGAAGGAGAAAGAAAGGGTAAAGGAGAGGTCAGAGTGATCTGAGAAATGGAATAGTGGGCGGATTATTCCAGAACGAGAATGGAGCCTAAGTGGAAACGAATACCGACCCACGCACTAAAAATAGCTAACATATTTATATGGAGTCAAAATGAAGGAGGATCAAGTTTAATTTGGAATGTTTTAGAAAAAGAAAGAAATTGGAGGGGAAACAGAGGAATAAATGAAAAAGGCAAGAAATGGAAGAGACATAGAGAGAGATAATAAAAAACAAAAACGTATAACTTTGAGAGAAGACCAGAGACGAATAAAATAAAAAGTACATAAACCGTGCCATAGGAGAGAAAAATGTCTGTATATGTATAATGTAAAGGAAGACAAAAGATCAAAATAAAATAAAAAGTAAGAAATGGAAGAGCTCAATAAAATGAAAATGGGAAACATATAGAAAAGAAGATATAAAACAAAGACAGAAAAGAAAAATACATAGAGAAAAATAAAAAGAAAGACACGAAAGAGCAAACAGAAAAAAATACAGGGAAAACATGAAAGAGAAAAACTGACTAACAAAAGGGAAGACGTGAAAGAGTACAGCAGAGAAAAATAAAAGGGAAGACATGAAAGAGGAAAACAGAGAAAA
Source organism: Disparrhopalites patrizii (assembly GCA_034698585.1). Classification (NCBI taxonomy): domain Eukaryota; kingdom Metazoa; phylum Arthropoda; class Collembola; order Symphypleona; family Sminthuridae; genus Disparrhopalites; species Disparrhopalites patrizii. The sequence goes on along the minus strand of JAQGBT010002655.1, from coordinate 18,147 downwards.
ATAAAAGGGGAGGCATGAAAGAAAAAAACAGAGAAAAATATAGGGGAAGACATGAAAGAGAAAAGCAGAGAAAAATAAAAGGGAAGACATGAAAGAGAAAAACAGAGAAAAATAAAATATGAAATAAGGTCTAGCTGTGAAAGAGAAAAATGAAGAAGAATAAAATAGAAGACAGACATAAACAAGAAAAATAAAAAATAAAGGAAGACGTGAAGGGGGGAAATAAAATGAAATGGAAGATATGGCAGAGAAAAAAGAGAAAAATAAAAAAAAACGCAAAACATGGCAGACAAAAAAGAGAAAAAATAAATCAAACGGAAAACATGGCAGAGAAAAAAAGGAAAACATTAATAAATGGAAGACATGGACAAGAAAAGGAAAGAAACGGAAGAGAAAAATTTCTAAAACAGGGAGCATGGAAGAGAAATATGGGCGAAATATAGCCCAAAAAAGGGACAAATATAACAGAACAAGGGCGAAATAGAAGAGAAAAAATACGGAAATGGGTGGAATTAAAGAAACAGGTCGCGGAAGAGAAAAAGAGAGAGAAAAAGAATGGAAAGGAACGAAGAGAATCGAGAGCAAATATGGGAGAAACCAACATTTAAAATACTTTTGACCGTTGAAAATGTTAAATTTTATTCAGATTCAAATAGAACCGCATATAGGAATGTTTATTTGTGGAATTGATATCGTGGGAGAGGATTAACTAAATACACATTACATTATTTACCCACATTATATAAATCCCAGTATATTTACAAATTAATACCGCTACCATTAATCAAGACTAACCAAAAATCATAGAAAGGTATTCCAACGTAGATATATGTAATTACGTATACATCCACATACTACAACATTAAGTACATACGTATGTAACTCAATAAATAATTTAGGTACATAATATACCTATTACTAACGTTAAGATAATACACACAACTCTGGACCTGACATTAGAAAAATGACAACTGTAACAATAATTTTATCTGCTTCATTATTTTGTACAAACTACCACTATGAGAAAGTTGGTGTGGGAGCACATGGAAGTTTATTTATTTTTTCATCTATTAGGGAAAATTTTAATCAGTAATAATAATTATCGGAGGAGTTCTCTGGAAGTCTCCTTTCCAAAATATCAGCACCAGAAGATGGCTACGACTTGGCGGCGAGAGCCAGCTGGATAAAATTCTTCTGGATGTCCCGTTTTGTCTGTGATTTAAAAAAAAAAAAATACAAACAGATAATTTTTAATGTCTAAACAGCTCTTTGTAAGGCTTTTTCTTGTGTTTGGCTTGATTTTTTTAAATTAGATTTTTCAAAAATAAATAATGTAATTTTTAAATATTTAATTTGGCTGTTATTTAATTTTGTTTTTACTGACTTACCGCTTTGAGATAACGACAAAACTCCTCGTTTTCATCCTCTCCATTGGGACAATTTTTAATGGTGTCACAGAGAAGGAATTCCGCCAGGTAAATCCAGGGCCCGTTGGGCTTCCGCGTGGGACAAAATATCCGGGGAACGGAAACGGTGGATAGCACGGGGCAACCTGGGAAATTATAGGATTTATTTGATTAAAAAAAAGCCCAAATGACCATCCAAAATAAAACGTTCATGACCATAAATATATGAGATTATAAATCAAAATCCTGGGAAATTAAATAGATTTATATAGATTATTTAGATTTGTCAAAAAAACTTACGTTGTTTGGCCTGCAAAGCGGACAGTAATTTATTGTCCACTTTGTAGTCCATGTTATATCCGTATTTGTAATTCTTGTTCCCCACCAAGTTCATGAGGAAGCCTTCGGAGCGACGGCAATTCCGGATTTTTTCGAATCTGGAAGGGACCTCCACAATGTTGGTCTTGACATTGTGAAGCCATTCCGCATCCACACAGGGCTGCCCCATGATGCCATCCTCCGACGTTGGGGGTGACCAGAACCCCATGGGACGGGGATCGCCCCATGCCCCCGGGTAGGAGCTCATGCCCAGGAAAAGGACGATCCCGAATTTTAGGAAGGAGATCATGTTTCCAATTTTTTTTAATTTAATAATTTACTCCAGAAACAACTTTTGCAAGAATTTTAATTTTTTCAAATTTTTCAACGTGTTTTTGGTGGAATTTCCTGGATATTTTACTCGATTTCTTGCTTTTTTAGATTGATTTGAACAAGTTTTTCATTACACGATGATGTATTTTTTGTAATGTATACAATTGTGAATTTTTTAGTACATATTTTATGGCCAAAATACTTTTTGCTTGTGGTGAAATTATTTTTCTTCTTCTGGTGAATTTATTTATGTTATGCTAACGTTTTTTTTCTTGTGGAAAATTGTTTTTTTTAGTATGAAATTTATTTTTTGTCCCCCGCTTTAAGAAATATATTGTTGTCTAAGAAGAATAAAATGGATTTCTTTGGATATTACTGGTGAAGAAAATCTTTCCAGAAGTTCTCTTTTGTCGGTGCCTGTGCTTTAGTATTTTAATTTTGATATTTTAATAAATCTCGTCCACAAAAATTTCTCCACAAAATCTGGGGGAAATTGAGTGGTGTAAAGTGAGGAAACGGAAGGACAGAGATTATTTAGGAAACACCAAATGACAGAGAGGAAAGAGAGAGAGAAGAAGAGAGAGAAAGAGAGAGAGAGACAGCGAGAGAGACAAACTCCAAGCTTTTCCTAGATGATGACTGCTTCCGAGTTCGCACTCTAATGGCTCGCCTTCATGCGAACGCCCCGAGTTTTTGTCCTTTCTCTCCCCCCCCTAGTAATATGTTGTGGGTTTTTAATGGTCTCTCTCTCTCTCTCTCTCTCTCTCTTCCACTCAGTCTCTCTTTCTCGCTTTTCTCCCTCTCTTTCTCTCTCACTTTCTCCCTTTCTCTCTCTCATTATATCTCTCGCTTTCTCCCTCTTTCTCTCTCACTTTCTCATTTTATATTTCTCTTTCTCTCTCACTTTCTCCCTTTTTCTCTCATTTTATTTCTCGCTTTCTCTCAGTTTCTCCCTTTTTCTCTCTCATTTTCTCTCTCGCTTTCTCCCTCTTTTTCTCTCTCACTTTCTCCCTTTCTCTCTCTCATTTTATCTCTCTCTCACTTTCTCCCTTTCTCTCTCTCTCATTTTATCTCTCGCTAGCTCCCTTTTCTCCATCTATCTCTCACTTTCTCCCTCTCATTTTGTCTCTAGCTTGCTCTTACTTTCTCCCGTTCTCTCTCTCTCATTTTATCTCTCGCTTTCTCTCTTTCTCCGTCATTTTCTCCCTCTCGCTTTCTTCCTGTTTCGCTTATGTTCACTCTTTTTTACTCTTTCCCTTTCACTCTCCCTCTCCAATAACTCTACGCGTGAGTGTCTCCCATGTGAATTTACTTATTTAATAATACATGTACATATGTATATGTCCGCATGCATAAGACGACATCAAAAGGCTCTTCTCCTGTCCTTCCCCCCACATGTCCAGCCAGGGATTGAGTCAACCCACGTAGGTAATTATTATTGTAAAAGGAAAGACAAGCGTATAATGAGGACAGCACCCAAATTGTAAACAAACACTGGCCACATTAGGCTGTCCATAACTCTTCCCTCACTTGATCCTCTCAGCACCCCATTTCGTCTTTCGTCGTATGTAAACCTTAACCATTCTCCGGGAACAATTTGGAAAGGAAAATAAAGCAAAAAAGTCCAACAAGTTTTTTTCCATACAAACAGTGTTCGATTTCTCCGTGAAACACCCACTCCTTTCTCTTCACCGTTTCGGGATAAATGTTATTGTGTTTATGCTTTCCCTTTTCAACTCCTTGTCAATTTGCTCCTTCAGTTTGTTTTAAACTCTCTCTCTCTCTCTTGCTCTGTCTAACTCTCACCCGTTATTCATCAGTGACGTCCCAAGAACGATGACGAGTCTTGGGCTCACTCTCGATTTTCTATTCCTGTTCAAAATACAGGGGGGAAATACGGGGTTCTTCAGAAATGTCAAGCATTTCCCCGATATTTCCCTGTATAAATACATTGAACACGCTTGTACTGCCAATTCACCTTTGTTGTCAACAATGACGGAGGGAACGAGAGAAGAGACGAGGCTCGTGTGGAGTATTACATTTCTAAATTTAGGCCCTTCACCCCCCGATTATAATCGCACATCTCCGGGAAAAGGAAGAAAGGGAAAAGAATGTGACAGCAGGATATTAAATATTATTTTGGTTTCTCTTGAACTATTTACTTTTCCAGGTATTCTTACATTTTGTATTAGACACTTCCAATGTGTTTCTACCACCAAATATAAGACTGTTCTTGTCCCTTTCGTAACGTGAAAGTAACGGAGACTCCAAAAAAAACTACCATACAGGATCTCCGGGAGAATGTCAATGCCAATTCGGCCAAAAGTTCGTTGACAAAAATTGCCTGAACTGCGTCAGCCATTTTCAATATTCAGAAACTCCGATTCAGTATTACAATAAAATATTGTAATTTAATTAGTAATTTATTATGCATAAATAATAATTATTACATGAAATATTATACATATAAAATCCTCCATGAACACGACTGGCGGCGATTGTTTAAATCCATTTTGGGCAAAGTTTTAAGGAGGGTTGGAAATTTTTTATATTTTATTGCATAATGTATTCCATTGGAGAAATTAAACAGAATTAAAATATATATATATATTTCCTTTAAATTATGACCTTGAAAAAATGGAAATGTCGACCTTGAAACCAAACTCAGCTGTTGTCTTTATTTTAATTTGCAAGAATAACATTAGGTCACTATATAACTTTCGTCTAATCATTTCTTCGGTTTTTCCCTACAGGCAATTTCGGACAAGGAAATCCGAGCACCCTGTATGCTCACCCGCCTACATACTCCCCGTGCCTGTTAAATACTCTTTAAAAAAGAGCTTACGACAGAGCTCTTCCACTTCCTTCCGTCATTGTTCCCAATGATGATGAATCACTTGTCCCAGTTTATTTGCTTGGGCTACAGAGACCCATCTGTATTATACGTTAATGACATAAACAAAAGGCAAACGCCAATGAATCTTTCCCCCAAATCCCCGATTTTCCCCTTCGCCCACGCTATGCTACAACAGAGAAAGGGTTCCGAGTCCATACAATGGCACCACGTGAGCTTCAAACGACTATCATCCTCTTTATTATCATGATCTGTCTCTGTCTCCTTTTTGTGACATCTTCCCAGATGTAATTACTACTTGGGGCATTATACACAAACACTTTTGCGCCAGGCCTTTCCAGGTAACCAGAGCCACCCGGGTATTAGAGAGAACTTCAATTTATTCTCTATGGAGAAAGCAAGGGAATCACGGAAAAATGAGTCATGTTGAGCGTTTAGAAAACACTACTGGATTTATTTATTATTCAGCGTTGATGAGGGATATTTAATTTGGTCAAATAATATTTACGATGTTGGGGGCAAAGCTCAAAGGTGAGGATTAAAAGGGTGCTGGGATCTGGTCCAGAAGCGTGGCTAAGATGCATCTGTTGATCTTCTTATTTGCCCATTTCAACCGCCCACACAGCACAATGGAGGAGAATATTTGCTATTAAATAATCTCTCTGTAACGAGCTTTTTGTACGTAATTGTATACATATACATAATATCCATAGAGACGCTTTTTAATTGTGATACATGATTCATGGTCCAATCCCTTCCAAGAAACTTCCCAAACTGGGAATCAAATCAAGACTTTCCCTCAGGAAAGGCCTTATACGCCTCCTTCCTTTTTTTACTTACTATTTATGCAGAAAATATTTCTTGGACAACAAAAGATTGGATCTTGAAAGACAAGTTTGGCACATGGCCTGATGTCAGGTGTGGGTTGGTTGCTCCTTGCATTATAGGATTTTTGTAAATACAGGAGGAAGAACAAACTTTTTTTCGAGTTTTTATACTTAATATTTTTACACAAGCTCCTTGTGTGGGATTGTCAAATGTATATTTTAAGGCGCTCTCAAAATGATCTTGGATCAAAGTGGGTCTTCGCTGGAGGACGAGAAATGGTTAAACACTCTTACGGCAGTTTTACGGAGATTCTACAAGGGGAAACCATCTCTCCAGGATTTCCTTCTGGACCCTCTTTCACCAGAAGAGTTCAACGCCCACGCAAAGATTATAAGTTAGGGCAGATCACTGTATTTATACATAATACTAAGCATACGTGGGCTGGTTGGAACTGGATTCGCTGCCATTCCTGACAGGGGATATTTCCTGGAAAGAGTTTCCACACAGATCATGAGAGATAAGCTGACCTCAGCTCAAAGGATCTTTAGTGGAACGGAAGCTCCTGGACAGCGGCCTAAAAAGGTGGAATGATTTTCTCCCATCGATTTTCTCCCAGAGCAACGGAAATGAAAGAGGACTTCGAACTGGAGATGATTTTGTATTTCATTTTGATAACCTGGATATTTTAAGATTTTATTCTCCCTTTGACAAAATATTTCACAATTTTCTCTTCCAGCTGAAATGCCGTAGGCAGGAACATAACTATGGGCATTACACGCGCCACAATTTTGCAGATTCAAAAAAAAATCAATTTTATCAATGGATTAATTATCACAAGGTCAGCGCAGAAATACTTTTCTCTCGGAAGCTGCTGATAACAACGAAAAACTACAAGTATACGCAAATAGATTAATTAGAATTGATTTATCAGAAAAAGGTAACTATAAATAAAATTTACTGGAAAAAGTGCATACCATTTAACTGATTCAACCCTTATTTCAGTTACGATAATTAATAAAGAAAAAAGTTTATTCCGATTAGAACATTTTAAAAATAGAACCCATCCCCAGACATAACAGTAATGTCAATGTGTACAAAAGGGGATTTCCTTCCTTTAATTACAACGGATCCTTCTTGGCGTCATCCTCCTCGTGTCCTGTAATAACAGTTGTTGTCAGCATGTCCATTTTTCCCTCTCCCTATTTTTCCACGTGTAAGTAAATACATGGTTGCGAACAAAATTTAAAAAATAACTCAGTTCCCCCGGAGTTTCTATGAAAGAGAACAATTCTTTATACAAAAAGAAAAAGTGGTGGTGGTAGGATAAAGCCAGCATGTATACACGGGAGAGGGGGCAGATATATATGCACTTCATTCAAGGGGGGTTGTTGACGGGAATATATGATATTAAAGAGGAATGAGGACAGACGTCCCAGAGAGTTTTTCCTTCCCGTATAAAAACGTCGAAGATGTAAAAATAGGGAATATGTACGACGTATATGAAGGAAGTATCTAATACTAATATAAAATATAACTGTACAATCAGTAATTGGAGACCGCCTCATGGTGACCATTTAAACGCTCCTGCAATTTCCTCTTGAGCCTCAGCTCCTTCTCATGGTGTTTTGCAATGAGATTTGCACAAAACTGGAGAATATTCAACTGAGACTCAATCATAGACTGGGTAATGGGGAAAATTGTTCTCTTCTTTGTCAGTGTCCCTACATTCTCGTTTTGTTTTGGGTCCTCGGGCGGCTCATTCCCTGACTGACGCTGCTCATGCTTCTGGATGGTCTCCAGTAGGAGTTGACTAGCAGAGTGTAGGAGTGGAGCACTGACTTCATTTGCACATTCATTCGTCACGAAGGAAACTAATGTGAATTCAAAATTGTGGAGGAGTGCGGGTGATGACGAGGGCGAGGATGATGATGATGGCTCGTGTGCATCTATTTTTAACCCAGAAGGGGGATTATCAACTTTTTCCCCCGCCGTCACCACACTGTCATCAACCGCAGTAGGTCGTTGCCGGAATCTCCCTCGCTTTGACCTGGACACGGGCGCACCCACCTCAAGGTCGTGGGAGTGACTATGAAATTGTCTGTCCTCGTACAAAAACACTTCCAGAATGTCTTTTTGAGTTTCAGAAGCAATGGAACAGTTCACCAACTGATGAATGAGCGTCGAGATTTCGGGACCAGTTTCCACCTGAGTATCCAAAATGGTAGGGGACGTATCGATGATGTGAAATATGTTCTCTTCAATGTCTTCCGCCCATATGTTGTCCAGGGGCTTGGGACATTTCCCATTCACAATACTGATGAGGAGCTCATGGAGAAGACGGAGCTCCTCTTTGCTTGCTGTCTCAATGGAGTCGCCAGTGGGTGGTGGAGGCGTTGAGGTTGTTACCGGCATTACTGCAGTCACCACTAGGGAACGCCTGCCACCTCGATTAGCATATCGACGAGGACCTGTTCAAAAGTACACATTACTCAACCAATTGTAAGCTTTAAACAACCGTAAGAATAGGACCCGGATAGGCAAACACTGATCTGATTGATTAGTTGAGTTTCTCCCACCTCCACATTGCCTATGCTATGGTTTGACGGAGAGTCTACCAGACAGAATTACGGAGGTATAGGAATGGCTAGATAGATCTTTTTGTTAATTAATTTCTTCACTAAATGAATTAAGCAGTAAGTGCTGTGTGCAGAAAGCGTGGTGTGCCTTGATTCACAATTCACACAGAAGATCTATTGTGGAGCTACACAGAAACGTAGTAGTAACGGTGCAAAATGAAAAAAAAACATAATAATGTTGATTATAACAGTATTATATTATAGGTACTGTTAGGTGACGTAGCCAGATTTAGGGTACAGAGTAGTAATTAGTAGTAGATTTTAGTAATAGCAGTAGTAGTAAGTAGTTAGTAGTAGTTTTAGTGTAAAACAAGCACATGAAGCAAAAGCACAAATAAAGCCCATGTAATTCAGGCAAAAGCAAGCACAAGAAATTCAGGATAAATGTATATTTTATTCGGGAAAAGCAAGCACAAGAAATTCAGGATATATTTTATTCGGGAAAATGGTAAAAGGGAGACGGGAACCAACTCAACGGGTGCAACATCTACCCGTAAGCGGTGTGAAGACCCGAATGAGGAGAAGAGATCCTCCTAGTCCGAGCAAGCTCGACTTACAATGGATTGAGCAATGACCCAACCAATTAAATTTAATAATAATAATAACTATAGCGACGAGGGCAAATGAGGCATTTGCTTACAGTACTTACATAGTATGTACATATGTATCATGTATGTATGTATTTTATATACTTCTCTTTTGTCTGGTTGACTTCGCAACCCCTTGATTTTTCTTTGGGATCCCTTGAACCTCCACGGATGATTTGTGGTAGTCAAAGCTCTCAAAAATATGCTTCCATTTCTCTTGACTCGTTTCTTCCATGGATCTACTCCTGTATTTTTCCTCGCTCACGGATTCTGAACTTTTACCTTGCGTAACAGGAGCCTTAGTTGTCCTTCTCCTCTTGGATTGTCTGTGTCTCTTACCAGATCCTTTAGCATGAAATTTCCGGCTACGAAAGCAAGCACACCGTCGACAATTGGTAAATTTTAAATACTTAAAAAATAAGAAGAGCATCAGCATTCAGAAGATAATACGAAACTACATCATGAGCAATAGCAATCTCAATTTTTTTGAAATGATTTAGAATATTGCATACCTAGAAATCGCTTTCTCACGTCCGTGGTGAGTTACAATTGGCTCAATGTCTTCCGGCTTGACGTTTTGCATGAAGTTATACCTAAAAAGTTGATTATTTGACATTTATATATGTACGAAAAGTGGATTATTTGACATTTAGATATGTACGAAAAGTAATTGTGACTCATTTCCAAGAAAGAAAGAGATATACTGTAGCTGTAAGCAACAGCCAACATCTTCCTTACTTTGGTTCAGCCTCAGAAGCTTCCCCGGATACGGGCACATCTCGGGTTTGTTCCGGAATTTTCTGGATATATCCGTTCTTAACACCTTTAATAGACGATCGTCTCAAGGAAGGTGGAAGAAGCCAATCTACTTCGGTATCTCCATGTTGATCGGACACATAAGTGACCGGCAAGGGTTTCTCGTGACCACCATCGTGAGTTCGACCGCTAACAGATTTCTTCTTCCCCTCAGTCTTTACAGTCGCATCTTCCCCCGAGCCACCTTCAGAAGATTCGGAAGATTCAGCAGATTCAGAAGAATCGTCATCTTCATAATACTCCGGGGTAGTCGATCTAGTATCCACCGGGTTTGGAGTCGTCGAAGGAGTGGTTTTTGACTTCAAATGTAACACTTTCTTGATCCAATTGCCCAAACCTCGTCGTTTTCTAGACAAAATAGACTGTGCCAGCTCATGCTCATTCTCTGGTGGATGATTCTTGGCCCAAGAGTGGAAATCTGGAAAACATCAAAAAAAACAAAGCACTGTTAATTGACAGATTCCAAGATACTGCCTGGTAAATGTGATATGGCTAGAACTTTTCTGGTTCAATCAAGTGGTGGAATGCCAATTTGGAATTTCAGGCGAGGTACCAGGTGAGTTTGATCAGGTTATCTCGTTGAATTGGACAGAATGACAGGTTACAGCTAATTACTGTGATAAGGCATATGGCACGACCACACGACACACTATGTAGTTTAGATAACTAGTTTTAGGCTTTCACGTTCGTCCAGACGCTAACAGACAAAACCACCCAGTCCCAGTGTATCACCCGCTTGAATATTTCCCTGTATTTCGATATGATGTTTCTAAAACTAGGATACTTGGCCAACCAAGGAAGCAAGGATTATCAGTTGAATTATACCTTTTTTAACTCTAGCAGAAGACTCTAGTTCCGAATCCATTTCAACAGGTTCCTGCAATGACCATGACCACCCTGAAATAGAACAAAACTTATTACAGGGAAAACTGTTAGCTTAACTCCATTAAGCTTTTACATATATTATACATATTTTATATTTTATAAAAGCTCTAACAAAATCAACTCACCTTCAACCAAAGCACAAGAAAATAGGATGACCAGGAAGCATACCCAAATCCAGCAAGGTCTGACTGATCCAATGTAGCCCATTTTATTAAACCAGACTTATTATTAAGCACCAATATTGCTAATCTCCAGGTCACTCACAAGGTCATTCGAATGAACTCATGGCCAAGTCAAAAACACCGGTAGACTTCCTTATACATGCAATCAAGATGAATTTCAGATACACTATAAAAAAAAATTGTAAAGCCAAAATCACACCGCATTTGATTGGCCAAGGTATTTCCTGATAATGCTGAAACCGCAATACCAAAATGTACACAAAAAAAACTAAACAAAAATGTACCCAAAATATGACCAAGCAAATCAAAGGACAGTTTCTTTCTGCTAAAACCAACAGTGCACTTTGTAAGATTTGACCCCACAACGACTTTTTTTGATCCAAAAACCTCTGGTGTTGTCATCAACTCCATCAACTGTAATTGAAAGATCCTGGTGCTGGTGCCGGTGCCCATTTCCATTTATTTGATTGAGAATAATTACAAAATAAGAATTCTCTGTTGTTTTACACGAATCAACAACAAAAGCCTTTTAAACCCTTTTTAGCATACAAAAAACGTCACGTACTGTTGCACTCTATTCAAAAGAATTGACAATGATGATTGTATTTAATTTGAATGAAGCTCCAGCTAAAAAGGATGTTTATTTATTTTGTGAAGCACAGTTTTTTTTTCTTATTTTATAATTGTCAAAGTCAATTTAATTCTATATAATTCGTGAGGTTTAAAATGAATCAAATCTTGTTATATCCACATTATATTCCTCTTGTATAGGGCTGAAAGGCTAAAACTGAAAAAAAAACTCAGTTCATAAGAGTGATTAAATGATTCTTACAATAACACGATAAAAGGCTACCAGATGGCGTGCATTACAAACGATCGTCGTATATTTGATGTCGAGGTCCTTACAATGTTGCGGCAGCAAGGCATTTAATTAGCGGATTACAACGTTCAGATTAGGAATTAGGATTAATAAATGGATTTTTGTGAAGAAAAAAATAATCTTGCAGTCTTCGAATTCGGATTTTCGGTCGGATTATGAATGAATTGATGTCTTCGGATTTGGATTAAAAAAATTGGAATAACTCCACGAATTCCGTTAATCTGGATTTTAACCCTGGATTACGGGATCGTGGATTACGGATTAAATTTTAAATCTCGGAAAGCATCGTTTAGCTCCAAAAATATAATACAGGCTGGGAGCGTTATTTTGTAACGGTTATAATCGTGTCCGGTCATTACCTCGCCTACAAAAGCCCGCAGACCCTAACCCCGAAACAATATCCCCGCTAGAGAGACATAACCCCGCCCACAATTACCCCGCCCGGTGGTCATAAACCGCCGGCTATAACCCCGCCGAGGACTTAACCCCGCAGGCTGTAACCCCGCCGAGGACATAACCCTGCGGAGGATATAACCCCGCAGAGGACGTAACCCCGCAGAGGACGTAATCCCGCAGAGGACGTAACCCCGCAGGGTGCATAACACGGCAGAGTAAAACAGCCAAAACAAAGTTTCGTCTGTGACCAAAATAAAAAAATTATAAAAAATTGAGATATTCGATTTTTTAAGCCGCGTGGTAATCCTGGTTAGATCGTGAAAATACAAAATAAAATCGCAACAAACTTGCAGCACTAATCGTACGTCGGCAATCTGTAGATGCAGGGTACCAAATATCTTATTATAACCCGGCTGTTTAAAGCGCTCATTCTATAACGTAGTGTATCAAGTGCCTAGTAGAACATGAAAGGAATTTTGTTTTAGATCTATAGTACCACAATTTCCTCCCGTTTCTACAATGATTAGCAATTATTAAAGATACCAAATATGACATTCTACACCCCCCCCACGGGCTGCATGCAGCGGCCATTCTACAGCGTAGTAACTATATGCATCAAGTTTATTGTCGATAGAGAATTTTTCGTGGATCTTGTATCAAAATTTCATCTCTATCCGACCATGATTAGTAAAGATATAGCTATTTTTATAAAAACAATCTTTCGACAAAAGTAATTCTTTGCTAACGACAACCAAGGCAAAACTTTAAATATCGCCTGAAAGGGCGATATTCACCCAAAAGGTAAGGTAGGTCGATCCTTAACCAAAACTTTCTAGGATAAAGGAAATCGTTTCCTATTTGTGCATTCAGGTGCCCCAGTTGGAGCCCGCAAAGAATGCGAGGAAGAGATAAGGAAGGAACAGAAGGTTGGGAGGTGAATGTCTATTTCACCAGATTTGTTTCCTCTCACTGGTGAAGAGGGAAATAGACAGGCCCAAAATTGAGCACTATCGCTGATATGCAAATTTGTGGAGAATTTCCATCCATTTGTTTCTCGAGCCCGAGCCGATATGGCTCAGACCCTCTGAGAAACGAATTTCAGGTACATTTTCCACTGTGTTGTGACTCTGAATTTTTACACCGTGCTGGCGGAGCTATTCCAGCACGATGTTACTCCTTCAGAGTCTGGATGAGAACTCACTATCCGGACTGTATTCAACCCTGGTTGTCAACCATTGAGGCTTTTGAAGCTATGCTTGAAGTAGCTGAGACAGTTGCTCTAAAATCTAAAACATTTTCTTAGACTTGCATTAAAAGGGGTAACAATAAGCGGGATCCACCGCGGGGTTAAGTCCTGCGGGGTAGTGTCTCCCGCGGGGTTACAGCCTGCGGGGTAGTGTTCTCCGCAGGAATTCAGCCTCCTGGGTAGTGTCCCCCGCGGGGTTACAGCCTGCGGGGCTATGGTTACGTCTGTCGGGGAAGTGTCCAGCGGGGTTATGACCTAGCACCGTTATAATAGGTGCTTTCTCCTGTTTGACACCTTGTTGTAATTTGAAATCCGATAATCCCACTAACGCAACGTTTGCGCGGCTCGAGTTTCCGGATTAAATCTGGACTAAATTTTAATTGGATGACGGATTATTCTGCAGTAAAAAGTGAAAATGAATCCGGGATTCAATGTTGGATTACATAAACCATATCCCTTGCTTTTAATCCTGGATTCCCAATCTCTTGATATGCTGGCCGTATGCAGTCGTAGCTCCAAGCTCCATATGTATATGCTATATTTACTGGCTACTGAACCATTATTAATTATTATGGCAGTAAATGGTCAAAACGTGCAACACTCCTAACCAAGCCATCGTTTTTATGAAATACCTAAGTAGTTTGTGGCTGTCTTGGTTAATAAATAAAATGAATTGCTCATGGCTGGTGCGCTGCTAAAAGCTATTACAATCACAATCACCCTGGGTTCGAGTAGATCGTAAATTCGTAAACATAATTTTTTAGCAATGTCCTTGAAAGTTCCGGAATTTCCCTCGAAATTTAACAGCCAATTACCCAGAATTTTAGCAATTTCACTACAACTTTGTCTCGTAACTCCCCTTAAAAAATTTCGCTTAATTCAACGGAATTTAAAATTTTTAACAATCACTCTGAAAATTTCGTTTTTATCAATTTCCCTGTTTTCAAGATCTTTTCAATTAATTATAAAATCAAGTGTTCTGCGTGTTCGTTGTTCCGTTGTTCCTATATGAACGTTTTCAGTTTTCATAGCGATTTGGTTCAAAGCGATAGCGATTAGCGATGTCTCACCCTCAACGGCTCAACCTCTCACCGGCTGACAAATGTAAATGCAAAATGCAAGCTATCGTAAAAACCAAATCAATAATAAATAACAATCCGTGTCTGTCTAATCTCTGATGTCTGGTTCTGATTATTGATTATAAGATAACTCGTACGTCACTACGGTCACTACTCACTACGTCACTGTCACTACGTCACTAGTATCGTAATTCATAATTAATTCGTAATTTGATAAAGTGATAACTGATTATAACCATTATGTATACGTGTGTATCTTTCATATTCATCAGATCAGATAAAGGTAATGCAGACTTACAAAAATACAAACATACGTAACGTAAACGTACATACTGAATTAGGAAATATTTATTGCGAGACCAAGACCGAGAAGAGAAGTGAGCAGTGAGCAGTGAGCACTGAGAAGCCGAGACGAGACCACGACTGACGAGACTGAAAACTGAAACCGAGACCAAGGAAATTCGAAATCGACATCGAAATTCGACAATTCGACATTGCCATTCATTGGTTGTCCTTCTCCGAGACTCCGAATGTCCGAATCTCGGACAGAGGAATCGGAAATCGTCCTCAATCCTCGTGTTGTCTGTTGCCGTTTGTCGTCCTCATTTCCTCTTTTCCTCATGTGGCCAAAGGTCAAGCGTAAGGCGTATGAAATGAAGTGAGTGTGACATTATTTAAAAAACACATGTGTCCATGTGTGAGTGTTGGAACTTGGAATTAGAATAACACATACATCGAATTTTAGAATTCATTTTCTGAATAATAACATTACATATTATGTAACATAAAACATGAATTATGTTACATACGTATGTAATTAAAATAATTACAAGAGTTTGGAATTCTCTTCTCAAGCATGAAGGCAAGTCTTATATGTATTTTAGTTGTTCATTTCATGTTTATTGAAGTTTGAATGAAACCTTGGATGCTTGGTCCTTTGCGTTTGGTGCTCATCTGAAGTCAGAACTCAGAAGTGAGAAGTAAGAAAGATTCGGGGGGCAACTAGGGTGCGGTCACACAACCTCACAAAACAAGGACTAGCTCCCTAGCTCCTGCATCCTCGAAATAACTCACTAAACTTTTGGTCAACGAAATGGAAAGTATGCTTATCCCTATGTCCGATGTCAGCACCAGCAACAACTCCCACGCCTGGTGGTGGTAAAAACGGGAAGAAACTCACTGCTCCTACTACTGCTGGTGGTGCGAAAGCCAAAGCAAGTCTCAACAGCAAAGCCGTCGTACAAAATAAGGGATCCCCCACAAAAAAAACTGTACCAACCAGCGGTGGCAGTAGCAGCAGTGGTAATAAGCTAAAGGCTTCCCTCGTTCCCAAGAGGAGTGTTGAATCCAAGCCAAGGAGTCCCAGGACATCCAAAGGGGCATCTGTCAAAGGGAAGAAGCCCCTGAGTAAGAAGCCGAGTAAACAGACTCAGAATCACAAGACCCAGCTTCCCTTGCCCGTACCCTCGGTCCAGAAGAAGAAATTTGGACTTTTTGGCAGCAAAGGGAAAATGGCATCCGCAGAGGGCGCCATCGTCTTCGGCATCACCCTCCGGGAGCTCCGAGAGCTCATGGAAGCCCGGAAGGCGGATGCACTTATGCAGGTCAAAGCTTTAGGGGGCGTGTACAAGATTTGCGATAAGCTGAACACTTCTCCGACCAAAGGTACCTTTTTTTTAATGTTTGACCCTATTTGACCTTTTTATGTAAAATCGACCCTAATACCTCTCACATAGGCTTAAATAACGATCCTGCCGAACTCGAGAATCGACAGCTGGTCTACGGGAAGAATGTCATCCCTCCGAAGGAGTCCGCGAGCTTCTGTTCGCTGATTTGGGAAGCCCTTCAGGACGTGACGCTCATCGTCCTCATAGTCGCCGCCACGATCTCTCTCATCCTGTGGGCGTACACCAACTTCTGGGGTGGGGACGATGACCATGGGGAAGAGGATGAGCATGGATGGATTGATTCCGTGGCGATCTATGCTTCCGTTGCCGTCGTGGTCCTCGTCACGGCCGTGAATGATTGGACGAAAGAAAAACAATTTCGGGGACTGCAAAGCAAAATTGAAGGCAAGCAGACGAATA
Organism: Disparrhopalites patrizii; assembly: GCA_034698585.1. Lineage (NCBI taxonomy): Eukaryota > Metazoa > Arthropoda > Collembola > Symphypleona > Sminthuridae > Disparrhopalites > Disparrhopalites patrizii. The sequence goes on along the minus strand of JAQGBT010002655.1, from coordinate 1,614 downwards.
TAATTAATGATGACTTTTCATTCTGCGCCGTGGGCCATGGCAAATTGATAGGCTTTTTATTGGAAAAATTGCCAATACATCGATCATTCTACTAATCAATGGCATGGGCCGATATGCACAGATAATACAATTGCATCGAATTGTATCGATGCACTTGATTGTACAAATATTGTCATCGATAATTCTACAAATAATGGCATGTATCGGTGTCCAAAAATAAAATTGTGTTGAACGATGCGTCAAAATTATCGATGCATCGATGATTGTACTAACAATGGCATGGGTTGATGTCGATTCACGCGATAATACAATTGCATGGAACGATGAGTTATTATTTGTAACGATGCATCGATGATTGTACTAACAATGGCATGGTTCCATAATGTAATTGTGTCGAACGATGTATCATTATTTTATTGATGTATCGTCGACGGTTCTACGAATTTTTGTGAATAATTGTAATACAAAACCCTTCTAATTCTGTCATGGACGGCTTTTTAAATAGGTGAACACAATTTTGCCGTGATTCGTGGAGGTAAACCAATAAACGTGAACGTGGCCGATATCGTTGTTGGAGACATTTGCCAGGTACAATTTGTTTTTTTTAATTGTAACCACATGTTCCCGACTACTCCTAATCTCCATTCATTTGTTATTAAACTTTTTGGCAAATAAAGAGGAAAATCACTAAATGGTGCAAAATTCTACATAATTTTTCGTTGGGGACATTCTTGTAGATCAAGTACGGAGACTTAATCCCCGCCGATGGGATTATTTTGTCCAGTAATGACCTCAAGATCGACGAGTCCACCCTGACTGGCGAGTCGGACCATGTGAAAAAAGGGGAGGGATTCGATCCCATGATCCTTTCAGGTTTTGTTCAATTATACGCCGATTTGACGATTTGTTGATTTGATGCACGAACCACGAACCATTCGATTTAAAAATCTGTGTACGCATCGGTGAAAAATGACCCAATATTTCCACAGGAACTCACGTGATGGAAGGAAGCGGGAAGATGGTTGTGACTGCCGTTGGGGTCAACTCGCAATCCGGAATTATTTTCACTCTCCTCGGCGCCACCGGCAAGGACAAGGACAAGGAGAAAGAGGAGAAACACGAGAAGAAGCAAGAAATAAAAGAGAAGGGTCGGTGTTGGACTTGAAAAAATATTTTTGCAAAAAAAAAACATTTTGAAAGTATTTTCTAAAAATTATACACCCGTTTTTGCAGAAGTGGCAAAAAAGAGGTTGAGCAAAGTGAGTAGAATGAGCAAAGCGCCAGAAAGGCAGAGCGTGGTACTTTCCGCCGCCAATTCCGCCGTCACCCACAAAATCGATAACAAGTTGTCCATCTCCTCCAGGGGGAAGATTAATAATGGTGGGATGGAAGATGAGGACGAGACCGGCCTGGAGAAGTCCGTTCTCCAGGCAAAACTCACTCGATTGGCCATTCTCATCGGATATTTTGGTTGTTTTTTCTTTTCAAAATTATTCTTTCACTATATTGGTTGTACTTTTTTGTAATTATTTTTTGGTCTAAATTTGATGGTACTTTTTTGTAAAATTATTTTTTGGTCTAAATTTGATGGTACTTTTTTGTAAAATTATTTTT
>JAQGBT010002654.1:0-22963 GCA_034698585.1 Disparrhopalites patrizii | reverse complement strand
CCCAGCTATGCGTTTGGAGCAACTGAAAAAATACAAACACATAAATTATAGAATGAGGATAACACGCAAATAAGTTGAAAGCAGAAAAATTGGATATTTATGGCCTGGATGTATCGATTTTATCATTTAGTTCGTCATTCAGAATTTTGTAATGATGTCACCGATTTCATTCGTTCTCTGCATGGGTAAATAATTATTCTGGGCTATATAAATCATTATCCAGACGAATTATATAAAGTTCTGAAAACCTTCATTTTTTGAGAAATATCTTGCTATTTGCTATTATCATCAGATGAATCAATATTGTTAGTGTCAATGACAAATGGAAGGAATAGATACAGAAAACAAATGAAGAGAAAGTGTTAGTGTCAGAATTTGTGCAAACGTTCACTTTATTGGCCCACAATCCAATAATAACAGGTACTTATGCATAATTAGGGCAGTAGAGGAAAAAAAGTAATTGTATGTATAACTGACCTCTTTACATGGTCACAGGTCACTGTTCTTGGTCAAGGGGTCAAATAATAAAGGTACACAAAAATAAATAACATGATGGATATGGATAAACATTGAAAATCATTAAAAAGACTAGGAAATTATGTTTATTTGCTAGGAAGTCTCGGCATTTGGCATTAACGTCATTCAAGTTAATGACTGATGGTGCAATTAATTTATTTTTAAAGTGAACCCATTCATTTATGCCGCAGTCGAGCCGCATGAAATACATTATGTGTTTACTTACGGAGTGCAAGCACAAACGTTTTTCCATATGTATGTACATAACACGTATAGCTTTGGCACATACAGTTTTAGTATTTTTTTATTATAAAACTTTATGGACCTTGGAATTTCGTCCAAAAATGCAAAATATTATTTTTCAGTATTAATATCAGCTCCAGGCAGCAGACACACAATTAGCTGAAACATAAATTTACATTTACCTATATGCATGGGTATAATAGACCCAACTAATATTTTGCTATTTGTCTCCAGGAAAATTGCATTTCAATAACTCTTGCAGGGAAGAAATTCGCGTTAACTAAATATACATATTAATAAATATTCTAAATACTAAATAGAAAGAATCATGTTTAGGGAAACTTTCATTTCCAGAAGTATTTATCGTTTCCTTCCTCTACATATAGGTATTAGTCATTTGTGACAGACAGGTCACAGGATTTTTGAAAATTATTTATTTATTTTCATTCTGTATTTTTATTGACACTGGAGGAAGTTGGAAAAATTCCATTTATACGCGTGATGATGAACATTTGTTGGCATATTTGTGTGCAGACAAGAGACAAGTGAGTAACAACATCCAATGTTCACTTCAAGCCTTGATTTTTCCCATTTGAAATATGGGGCATTTCGGCATTTGCAGCTGTTTAGACGGAAACCAGAAAATGCGGACGATAATTCATACCAAAATAAAATATTATCCTAGTATTCATAAACCCGTAAGTATAATGTAGCTGTAGTCGTTTCCGGTCCAGGTGCTTTTAATTAAGATTCATTTACGGTTGTTCACGTAATCATCGACGACCTGAAAAACAAAATACACAATGGGGCAATACGATATTTTCTTGGTTATCCGTAATCCGCATGCATATTACAGATTATATGCGCAAATGAGCCTCATGCATTATTGGTATCCTATTATGCCCGATTTTAAAATTATTTGGTACATGAATAACAAATAGCAAGTTAAAGCAGAAATTATTTTTCAGGTAAATATGAAACGTAGTTGTATAAAAAAAAAAAATGTCTACCATGAAGAGAGAGTTCTGAATAAAAAGGTAACTGCCACTATTCCATTCTATGCACTTCCAAATGGCAGCACAGGCAAAAATCACGACTTTCAAGGTCAACGAAATCTCCCGGAAAAGGAATTCTGTGTCTGGAAGCGGATCTGCTCGAAAGGGCTACAAAACCAGGACAATAAAAGCCTTTTTTAATCCTTCTAAACGTCAGTTAAAGTTTCCATCTGCTCAGAAATCCTTTACAATTGTTAGCATTTTTCCCATATAAACGAAGATCAAACATAATACTGACCTCTGCAGCCAAGTCACTGAAAACGCTACCAATAAAAATCAGGGCCGTAATGGTCCCAAACACATTGTGGTAGCAGGCACAGGCAATGGCCATGGTAATTGGGAAAAGGCACAAAACCACGGCATTTTCAGCCCGTCCATGAATGCCGAGGAGAAGGCATAAATACAGGGCACTGAGGGCAGTGAGGTCACTTTCAAAGTACAATTGATGTTCCACCATTTCCGGCAAGACCTCCAGCTTCTTCCCATAGAAAAGTGCCAGGGACAAGGAGAGAGGTATGGCAAAGAGCCATTTCAAGGATTTGGTCACGTACACCGCCAATTTCGAGATGAGATTCGAGGGGTCAAGGGTCAGGGAAATTGATAATCCGGAAAGCGTCATTCCCAGGAGGAGATATAAAATGATGAAAGTTGAGCCCAGAAGTTGATCCGGAAGCTCCGCTCTAACAGTCACCCTCCAGAGGCTGTACAGGCATAGGGGGAGGCTCACTCCGGCTAATACCCGCAAAATCCATACTGATGTTTGGGAAGGAACCATTATATTTACTGCTGGACAATTTCCTCCTTTAATTAATGCGGCACTCCAGTCCTTGATTACAAAATACAAAAATCGGTACAAATAAATTTGACATAGGTACAATTTTTTTTGGCAAAGCAATTTGGTTTGCAATTTTGAATTTAAATACTTCGGGTCCAAGTTTTATGTGGATTGCGGCATTACCTAAATTTTGTCTTATGACAAAGACTGCTGTTTCTTCGGGATTTCTTCCGTCATGAAAAAGGCCCCCCGTCTCGGGTGTTTTTTTTTTGCTATATATGTATACCTAATAAGAGTCAATGTCAATTGTCAGTAAAGAATGATGACTATAGTTGAGAATTTGGGCAGGTACTAATATATCTATATCAATAAATCAATATGCCATTTTTACTGTGGCATCTGAAGACTGGAGAAATAAAACGACACGCTGATTTCTTGGAAATTCCAAAACCAGCTTGTTTTATAATTTGCAACCATTTTTACAAAATTACAAACAATACGTACAAGACGTACAAACAAGATGTTTACAAAATTACAATTAACAAAATTGCAACTTGCGATAAAAGATAAGAGATAGCGAGAAGACATTCGATATAAATAAAATTAGTCATTCTGGAAATTCAATCTAATTTCATGTTTTTTAGTCTGATTGAAAACTAAAATTGGAAATTGGAACAATTAATTAACAAAATGAAGAATGACAGAAGCATTTTCACCTAATTTCACTGGAAGTTTTGGTGATCTGGACTTCTGCATCTGGATTCTGGATGGACTTCTTCTGGATCTGGTGATTTCGGTGGACTGGACATATGAAGTCTGAAGTTCTGAAGGACTGACGTCGACGACTGATTGTCAATTACATACGTTACGTTACAAATTACAACAAAACAAATACAACATTTTGTTGTTGTTAGTTGTTCTTGAAGTATAGGTATCTCAATTCTCAATTTCAGAACATTCGGATTCGGAATCGGAAATAGCAATAATTTTGGATTCGTTGTAGCATTAAAATGCAAAATCAAGGCACATATCTGTTGATACAGATTTTTATCTGTAACTACGGAGACAACAATTACCGTCGCTATTAAATGGAAAAAATATCCAGGGAGACGCTTTGTGCATCTGCCTGTGCTGTCCTTTTTTGGGTCATGGCGCTGGAGTTGGACGCTGGAAGACGGATCAGAATTTGTGTTAAATACATGAAATTCCGTGTATTTCCATTAGATTGCGTGGCAGTTTACAAGGAGAATGCACTTGGAGATAATCATGACCTCATGGGGTCATGTGAGCGAATGAGAAAGGTCAAGTCAAACGCTGTTTGAAATTGCAAAGTGAACAAAGAAAAACGTTTGTGCCTACGGTTATAAAAGGCTACTTTATAAACAGGGACAAAAGCAAGCAAAAGAGTCTTCGTTTTCGCTCTATGGCTTTAGAGCCGGTGGAGGGAAGCAAACGTTTACAAAGTGGTTGTACCAAAAAAGGAATTTTATTCTTTATATTCCTGTCCAAACACGCAGCGCATGTGAATATATGAATGAACTTCATTCAATGAAGCATGAAGGAAAATCGTTTTCCGTACTTTTCTCCACGTTTTCCTGTTCCTGCTTTCGGGTTTTTATACGTGGTCGATGGTCGTCCTTGTCAAGTTTTCGTGGTTCAAAACCATAAATTTGGCTGTTTTGTGACCGTGTCAGGTCAATAACGGGAAAGGTCAGAAACGTAAAAACGGAGATTGGCATTGCCTGTGAAATTACAGCTATGAAAACCAGAAGTTTCACTTGCGGATTAGTGAATAAGTAGAATCAGAAGCACTACACGGATTGCGGTGTGGGTGTCTTTTTTGATTTTGATATTCTTTGAACCACATTATAGACCTTATAGAAGTTTGGATTGGCAAGTTTGGTGACCTTTTTTTGTGGGGTTTCCCGAAGACATCTAGGAAAATGTCGGTGATTCGAAAATTGCACATTCAAGGCATTCGCAGCTTCAGTCCCCAGGAGGGGAAGGTGATGGAGTTTCACACACCGATTACCCTCATCGTGGGTCAGAATGGCTGTGGGAAAACGGTAAAATTTGACATTGAAAGTATTTAAAGGAGGATGACTATGATTTGTAACTTGGTAATGTACCTATTTATGTGATTTAGAACCTTTGGAAAGTCATACACGAAGTTCATATTATGGTTTTTTTTTTATTACAGACCATCATTGAAGCCCTGAAATTTGCAATTACCAATTCAGCTCCACCCGGGACTGATGGCGGTGAGAAGAAGGATAAATAATGTTGTTAGGCTTAACCTATACCTGAGCAATGTCAATTGGTCAATAACCGCTATTAGTTTTGTTAAATGTGATTGTACATATGTGTGCTATATTTTGATTTAACAGGTAGAGCATTTGTTCATGATCCAAAGATTGGCTCCGGTTTCGAGGTGAGTTGAATATTTCTTCGGCTTTCGTCAATTTGGTCAGCAGAGTAAACCTTTACCTGTGGAAACAAAATGTGGAAATTCTAATGTGTTTTGCAGGTATCTGGGTTGGTTAAACTAGACGTCACGAGTGTCAGCGGAGCCAAAGTTCAAGCTACTCGTCGGGTGAAATTAACCCGGCAAAAGAACAAACAGGTAAAATTCCAGACTTTGGAAGGAACAATCCGCCTGAAGAAGAAAGATGGAACCTGGCAGGACATGAGCTCAAAATGCGTAGATTCTAAAGTAAGCTGCTGCTACTTGTTACTGTTTTTGGAAGCTATATTTTATTTGAAATTCTGAAAGTTACAGTTGCTGCAATAAGATTATTGTTAGTAAACGCAATACGTATAATAACTGAAGGATTTCTTTTTGTGAATGTAGTTGGAAATGTGTCGTCACATGGGTGTATCCGAAGCTATTTTAAATTTCGTAATTCTGTGTCACCAAGAGGAATCTTGCTGGCCTTTGGACGAGGCGAAAAAAGTAAAAGAAAGATTTGATCTTATTTTCAACACAGCTGGATACACTACGGCTTTAAAGCTGCTCGACGACAAAGACAAGCAACTTGTTACTAGTAAGCAAAGCATCATGGTTAGGAGTTCAAGTGTAAACTAATGGCAAAGCCAGACAATTTATGCGATTTCATTTTCATTTTTTAATTTAGGAGCGCGACAAGAAAATGACTTGTTGAAGTATGCTGAAACGAATATGAACATGTACCTGCAAAAGAAAGAGCAGAAGGAACAGGAGGAAGTTCAACTGGCTGCTCTAGAAGATGGCCAGAAAAAAATAGACGAGCAGATAAAAAAAGTTGAGGAAGAGCTGAAAAAGTTGGAAGAAATTGAAGCGGAACGGGCCAAATTCGAAGGGGAAGTATCTGGACTGAAAGTTAAAGTCAAAGCTGAAGATGATACCATTGTGGACTTAAAACGAAGAATAGGCAGGGAAATATTTCAAGGGGATGCAGACGAACTTGCTACAGAGATTGAAGATTTCGAGGCGAATGCGGCAAAGAAAGAGAAGGAACTGAAGAAGGTAGTACTTTTTGTTTTGCTCCGCGATGTAAATTCAGTTCCTAACGTAAACCAATTGAGTTGTCTCATTGTTTGACAGCGTGAAAGCTCGTTGGAAAGCGCCGAAATCGACCTGGACGACAACCGAAAAATTGAGCAGAAACTGTTGGTGCAAGAAGGTCAATTTCAGCAGCACGAACTTGAAAACATGGATCGAATTGAACAATTGAAGGTCATTGGAGATAAGGTTGCAAAACTCATCCGTAAACTAAAGGACGATTCTCCATCTGATTGCAACTTTACGCCAGCAGCGATGGGAGTAGCAGAAACATTTCTTCAAATTCATGCAGATGACCGAGATTCTTTAACATCAGACATAATTGCCAAAGCTGTAAACTGTCTAATCAGAGCTAAGGACTCGGAACTTACTAAAACAAGAACGGCGTTAGAGTCAGAGGAAAGCGAGTTCCAACACAAAATAGACCACTTGCGAGCAAATCGTACTCGCTTGGAGGCAGAGAAGACTATGAAGCTTAATCTCATGGCAGATAATAAAAAGGCTGTTGAAGATTTACGAAAACGGCTTAATGCAATAGAGGGATCGCACGATAAGCTTGCATTTTTGGATGATGAAGAGGGAGAAGTACAAGAAAAGATCAGTGTCATTGAAAAATCTGGATTAATTATTAAATATGAAAATGATATTGCTCAAATTAGTGAAGAAATTAAGAAATTAGAGGCTAAGGTGGGAGATGCACGAGTAAAGGTGGAAATGCTTGGTAAAGACAAAATGACAACGGACCAGATCGCTACCTACAATAAGCAGAAGGTTGAGAAACGCAGAGATTGCAATGAAATGTAAAGTCCCAAAGTTTTTCACATTACGTTGAATGGTTGTCACGTGAAGCTAATTATAGGAAATAGATGTAGTTTCTTTTTTAATATTTCTCCTGTTTTTCAGCATGCGCCGAATTGAAGAACAACTTAAATCATTGTTGGAAACTGTACCTCCGGAGAACGTTGGCGCAGCTCTTGAAAAGAAGAAGAATTTGTTGGTACGTTTTCTAATCCTATAGTTTGTGAAATTTTTATAACTGTTACTGATGTACGTATAATAGAAGCAATAATCTTTTTGAGTATATTAGAGTTACGCTTGTACTCGCTTTTGTTAGCCTCTACCCCCAATTCCCAACCACACGTTGTGTTTGTATTTTTGTATAGTATTGTTTTTTAATGTATGTTTGGTCGTGGTACATGACACTGCAATATTTACTTGACAGAAAACAGAGTTAGACAACAAACAAAAAACTAAAAGTGATAAAGACAAAGAATTATCTAAACATGAGGCTGAACTGGGACAAATTAACCGGGAACTCCGCCGAAAAGAACGACTCATAGAAGGTAACCGTATAAAGTACTTTTACCAACGGTGCAATTTATTTTGTACTATATACTATATACCGATTGTTTGTCGTTACCAACGGTATGCCTTGGGTTTCAGACTGGAAAAACCAGACTGCGGAAATAGTAGAAGAGGGGGATTTTCATGAGACTTTGGAGACACTTAAAAAGACCTTGGATGACACGCAGAAGAACAGTTACTACGGCGAGGCAGCCGTTTGGCTTAATAAGAAATTTATTCAAAGCATGAAGAAGAAGTAAGATTTAATTTAAGCAAATGGTTACTTTAGGTAATTTTAATGTTTGTATACTGTAAGCGTAAAACCGTGACTTCAATTTGTTAACTTCACTGCGGTTTCCTTGTATTTACAGACCTCAGTGCCCAGTATGTAAGAAATCATTCCATGGAGACGAATGTAACAACACCCAGGAAGGGGTAAGAGATATTGATTTTTGCATTTTAACGTGCAAACTGAATTATCAACCCCCTCGAATCTGTATACTGTATCTGTGTCTCTCTCTAAGCTGTAACTAATTTTCGACCAATTGATGATGTAAATACAGCTCCTGAAGAAAGTTCAAGAGATCCAGCAATCTCTTCCAGAGACGCAAAGAGAACTGGAGGAAATAAAAAAGAAGTATGAGACATACCTGGGATTGAAACCTGCTTGGGATGAAAATTCAAGAATGGAAAGGGAAGACATCCCATCCATGAAAGATAAAAAACGGCAGATACAGGGGACAATCGAGAAATTGAAGGGAGAACTGGAGGACCTGAACGAAATTATAATGTTCACTAGCTCTGATTTAACAATGGCTCAGAATTTAACTAAAGATGTGGTTCTGTACGACCAAAACATGAAGGAAATGCAAAATTTCGAGGTTAAAATCGAAAAATTGGAACAGGGCAGGAATCCCGCGGCCGTGGGTAGGTGTTGACAAATGATTTTAACTTGTTTTTTAATTAAGCACTTCCTCTTTCTACAACATCATACACAAAAAACCAACAAGAAAATTCATCTGTTTTTTGGTATAACAGCTTGCAAAGACACTTTCGTCGACTCACAAGCGGAGTTGGAATCCCTCCAAAATACGATCTCAACCAAACGATTGGAAAAAGACAATAAAGATATGCTGCGATCAAAGAAAAGAGAAGAATTGCAGGAACTGCGTACTGAAAAAAATCGTATTCAAGAAGAAAAGTTGAAAATCACTTCAGAAATGCAGAATAGGGAAGCTCTGGAGACACAAAAGCGTGAAGCGGAGGAAAGTTCCAAAACTTGCCAGGATTCCATTGTGACTATAGATGAACAGCTCCCAGCACTGAAAGCTGAAATCAGAGAAGCCGAAAGTGCCAAATCTAAGTTCATGAAAACGAAAGAAACAAAGCTGCAAGATATTCGGGGTGAAATGGAACATTTCAGAGACTTTTTAAAATCCATCGAAGAACTGAAGCAGAAATTTTTGAAATTTGAAAAAGAGAAAAACCAGTTTGAGGCGATTCAGAAAAAAATCGATAATATTGGAAAGAAGATCGAAAAAGCAGTTGTAGAGATTGCTAATATGCGAGAAGAAATCGGGAAGTTAAAGGAGGAGCTTGCCGATCAGAAGGTAACAGGGACAAGAGAACAATGCCATATGCCTTATAAAAATATGAGCAACCAGAAATATTTTCTATCTTAATTGGTGGACTTCCTTTCATTGTAGATTCGGAAGCAGATATTGCTCGACAACAAGTCGCTTCTGGAGAAGCAGGAAAGAGTGGAAAAACTTCGAACAAAGTTAGGAGAGATGGAACAACAATTGAAAAAGGCTCAAGAGAGCGGAGGTGTTGGGTCTCGCAAGCGTAAACTTCAGGCGGATTACTCGAATTTGTTCTCCCGGTATAGTAGAGACAAAGGAAGGGTGATTGAATTGAGACGAACTATTGCTGGGATTGCCAAGGAATTAAAGGATACTTTCAAGAATACCGAAGCAGACTATATCGAAAGGTTGGCTCGAAAAACCGTTTTGGAACGTGCTCTAGTGGATGTACGTCGATACAAAAAAGCCTTAGACCATGCCATTCTTACGTTTCACAAGAAACGAATGGAGAACATTAACAAGTCTTTGAAGAAGTATTGGCAGCAGGTGTACAAAGGAAACGACATTGATATGATTCAGATAAGAACTTCCGATGAGGATGCGAGTGATGAGTCGAAAAAGAAAGTTAACCTTGAGACGAAATCCAGAAAAAATTACTGCTATCGGTAAGGTGGCACTGTACCTGTCATGGTTTGTAGTCAATTCTAAGGAATGATCATGATATGCGAATCAGTTATGTACATACATATAATTTGGTTTTTCGCAACGCTTATGTTGAGTTTAAACTATATAGCTAATTACTTATTCGTTATTCTTAACAGAGTTGTCATGATCCGTCGAGGGGTTGAACTGGATATGAGAGGTCGCTGCAGCGCCGGGCAGAAAGTTCTTGCAGCTACTCTCATACGCATTGCCTTAGCTGAGGCTTTTAGCTCCAAATGTGGGGTTATTGCATTGGATGAACCTACGACAAACTTAGATGAGGCTAATATTACTGCTCTTGCAGCATGTTTAACTCAGTAAGTTGTGCTGCTACAGTAAACCTCAATACTGTTGGAATTAAAAATGATGTGTCTCGCCGAGGTTACAGCTAACTCTAAAATTCATGGAACCTTTTCAGGCTGGCTCGACGCATGGCTAGAACAAAAACCTTTCAGTTGATTGTGATTACACACGACCAGGAATTCATGGAGAGATTAATTGAAATAGACTGTATTGAACACTACTACCGCATCAAAAGAGATAACCTGTAAGTGTCTTCCTCGGTCATTGCTACTGCTGCTTCATAAAACAACGTTTGTTTCACTTTATATACGGGATATATAAAATTCAAGATTTCCAAAATCTTAGTCATGCTAAAACTAATTTTTTTTCTATTTCAAATTTTTAGGGGTTTCTCCACCATTGTTCAAACACCCAAGTAAACCACCCACTGGCTGTTAAGCTCGATTTTTTCAGCATTAAATTTTTCATTTGTTTTAGAATCAGTATTTTTTTTTTTACATTTACTACCTTGTTTCGAACTGTGATTATTTTCTCTGGAGTTGTTTTTTGTATACTGCAATTCCAAACGGATGCAACCCGAAATGGATATCCACTGGATACCCACCTGAAAGTATTTCTACTTGACAGCTTCGTCTCCATCAATCCGATTTTTTTTTCACGTTTTAGTGCAGATAGAACGTACTATACGTAATATTATAATTGTCGTGTAAACTTGTTACCTCGTACTTCGTACCTATTTCAGTTTTTATTTCATAGCATGTACATAAATGTAAGTACAATATATGTAATCTTGAGCAGTTTTCGCGTTAAAATGTTCTATTCGAATCGATCGCAGAATCGCAGGTTAATAAATGCAGATTCCCTATACTAAAAAGACTAAAAACCATCAATAATCAGTACGCAATTATTTTTTCAAATGGTGAAATATTCAGCTTCATTCTTCGTGCGCTTGTATGTATACATATGATTGGAGGTTGGAGGGGATTTAACGGAATATTTTATTATTATATGTACATATACCTACATATTATTCTTACGGTTTGTACTTGAAATTGTAGATTCATGACGAAGACAGTTGTAAAAACAATTCTCGTTAGTAGAAAGTAGACCTGCTAACAGTAAAAATAAAAATATTGAAATACTATGGCAGACCCATATATTATAATGAAGCGGGACGTAACAACCCGACACACATTCCACTAAATTCTCTCTTCCATTCAAACTGGTAAGAGCTTGTCATGAGTATTTTCAAAAGAATTATGTGTTGGGACATTTCACTGCGTTTCCTCCGAAGAATTTGCTTTCTTGGGGTTGTTAAACCGACTCATATAGTCCCTTGTGTGAGCAGTGGCCTTCCCATACGACCGTCCAAAGCTGTGAATGTTATACCCTGGAACATGTCCACTGTAATTGGCTGGAAGAGCTTCTTTCGAGTGGTAGATACTCATGTCAACGTCTTTAATTCTGGAAAGCAAAGGTCACTTTTTCAAAATTCCACCCCGCTGAGACCTCAAACACTTCAGAGAATTTCAAGGTACGTTAAATTAAATTTTTTAAATTAAATAATTTTTTTTAAATTTTTTTTAAATTTTTAGTAAAATTAACAGTAAATTAATAATTATAATGCAGCTAACGGCGGCTGAGCGAAAGGACTTCGGTTGACTGAATGAGGCCTTGGGTCAGGCCCCATGGAATCACCTTGCCCTCGTCCTTGGACCATCATTTCCGGGTGCATATAAGGAGTGGCAGTGGTGGCAGGCCTTGTTTTAAACATGAGACTCGGTCTGGGCTTCAATTCTGCGGGGATTTCCAAAGGAGCAGGACTACTATTATTCCATTGTTGCTGATTCAATGTGTTCATCCAGGTCGTGTCGATGGTGGCCGGTCGAGGGGTGTCCGCCAAAGGCGCTGGAGCGGGAGTGGTCGACGGCTGTTCCGTTCGGGATTGGGGAGCCTCCGTCATTTCCGGAATATTCTTCCCCGAACTTTCTCCAGGGGTTGGTGGGAGAAGATAATGATGTGGCGTGGAGGGGAAGAGTGGTTGGGCATTTTGGAGAAGATTATTGAGATCGTTATTGAACGTATTTCCAGCCTCCGGATTGACCATCTGAGTTGGTTGCTGCTCCTTACTTCCCTGTTGAGATTGAGGCTTTGTACTAGTAGCTGGTTTCGGTTTCGGGGGAATCGGAGCCATTCTTGGAGCTGGAGAGCTCATTCTACCATTCCCCAGCATGGCAGTAGCCGGTATGAGTGGAGCGGAAATGGTGTCGCCGGAATGAGTGAAGACCTTGATTTCCGTGGGTGATTCCAAGACCGGCTCTTGTTGGGCTTGGACGGCGTAGGTTGTCCAGGGCCTCATCATCCCCGACTGATCATTGGACCAGGGAGTGCCCGGGAGTTGGAATTGTATTTGCAAGTCTCCCGAATTGGCCGTTGTCATGGGGGTGAAGGGCAATTGGACTTGTCCCAAATTCCCCTGATACTGCGGAGGAGCATTGGGGAAAGTAAAGGCATTCACCGCTTCCCGTTGATTCTGGTCCGAGGCACTTCTGGGCCTCTCCTTGTAGTTGTTTTTCCCTTGGGCATTTCCCCAGTCTTGTTGGGGAGAGTAGTTTTGGTAATCGGACCGCGTTTGCCCGGTATTTCCATTGATTGTCAGAACTGGGACGGGGGCCAGTGACACGCCGGGGTCTTCGAAGATGCGTCGAGAAATTCGGCTGAAGCTCGCGCCGTGACGGTACCGCATGGTGGGGATGTGACCGGTGTATCTGAGAATGATTCACAATAAAGATGGAGAATTATGAACTACATAATTATTATGTGGTTTAAAAAACTGCTCTTTTGCTAGTAAAATTATTAGGATGACGTTGTAAAATTATTATTATGTAAAATTATGATGACTTTGCAGTGGATTTACCCGGGAATGTGGTAGGTCTCACACATGTTTCCTTGAACTTGTGCTTGCCTCATATTGGGATTGGGGGTGCGTGTCTGTGACATTACAAAACGCTACTAGTATTGTTTCTCCAGAAATTCCGGAAATCTGGATCAGGAACCAAGGACGCCAAGGAGGTAATCGGGTAATCCGTTATGCGCATATGTATTTTAGTACAATATTGTAATGTACCTCCCTTTTGTTTTTTTTAGTAATACGTAATACTAATGTACTTTCGGTTCTAATTTTAACAATATTATTTAAAACTGAAATACTAGTGCAGTACTGCAACAGTATACAGCAGTACTATTGTTGTCATTCTTTATAAGAAACAAGATAAGATGCTGGCTTTGTGGCTTATGTTCAAGATTCAAGGTGATTTTGTGATTTACCCTTTATGTTTTTCGTTTTTGCATTTATACTGTATGTACATATGTCATTAAATGTCATTCATTCGTATTCCTTTCCGTATATTGTACAAAGTAAGCATTTAAAATAGGCGTCAGGGTCAGGGGCCTCAGGGGTCAGGGAGGGCTTTTTGTTTTTGTTTTTATCTTATTATTATTTTCATAAAAGGTATTCCAAATTCCAATAATTAATTCTAAAATCAATACATTAAATGGTAATTGGTAATGGTAGGTTCGGATTTTCGGATTCGGAATTTCGGAATAATTATTATTTTTTATTATTTCAAATTCAAGTTATTGCAATAAAGAAACTAAACAGAAGATTCGCACACTACCGACCAGCTGATTTACCTCGGCAGGTTACTAATAATAAAAATATTTGTTTTCTATTCCAGGTGTTGTTATTGTGAAGCAGCCATTGTTAAAATTAAAATTACCATCTGATCTTAATACTTAATAAATAACAATAACTTAATAACAAAAACGTCTCCATGAGGAGCGTCCGTGACGGCCGTGGTGTGGTGAGTACCTGCGTAAATGAGTAATGATTCCTCAGATGATCTAAACACTTCAAAATGTAAAAAAAAAAGTTTTATCAATGATTTTGATTGCAAGGATGCATCTATAGCTCAAACCATTAAACAGCGCTATGTCTCCTTGTCATTTGTATCTGAGCATTTTATGGAGAATTCAGATAAATATTCTGTATTAATTAATTCGATAAGCTTAAGCTTATCGAATTAAATTGAAGAAACGTGTACATACATAGTAGTTACATCAAATAATCAACAAATTATGATCATAATCAACGTAATTTTTTGTGGAATTCAATGGATATAAAAAATATGAAAACTATATGGAAAAAACATGCTATAGATAACGATGACATGAGCATTTAATCCGCGGTAAAATTATTAGTGTTTTTTGCGAAACAGGCTTCAGACATTCAGACCATATTATAGCTTCAAAAACTAAAAAGATGTCAATTTATTTATTTACCATATATAAAATAAAAATAACATTTATTTCACACCACGCCTGCATTCTCGGCCATCTGATGAAACAAAGAGCCCGAATTGGCCAGGAGACTTTGAGGGTGGTCGAATTCTATTATTTCCCCATTGTCTAAAACCATGACTCTGTGAGCATAAAATATAACGTTATACCCACAAAACAATTTTTTTTGGAAGAACTATTCGGTTAAAATGTTTTTTTGAGGAAAAAAAATAGATTAGGTGTATAATGGGCACCTCGTATAATCCAGAATGGTGTGAAGGCGGTGGGCAATGGTGAGGACGGTGCAGTCTTGGAATTCCTTCCGGATGGTCGCTTGTATTAAGTCGTCCGTCTCCAGATCCACGGCTGCGGTGGCTTCGTCCAAAATCAGGATTTTGGTTTTTCGGAGCAAAGCTCTGGCGAGGCATACCAGCTGTCGCTGACCAACGCTGAATAACATATAAAATGAAAAAAAAAACAATTTTATCCATCTCACTCGTATTTCCTGGAAATGTACATCTTTCCACTGGACATCATAATTGCCAAAGTATTAACAAAAAGACCTGCTACCTAAGATTTTCACCCCCTTCGGAGATTTGATGCTGCAATCCCTCCGAAAATCCCATTACAGCATCTTTCAGATGCGCGAATTCAATGGCGGTCCAAACTTCCGAGTCGGAATATGTCTCAAATGGATCCAAATTCATTCGGAGAGTCCCGGCAAATAGGACAGGATCCTGAGGGATGATAGTTAATTTCTGACGCAAATCATGGAGACCCAACCGGGCAATGTCGATGCCATCAATGACAATGGAACCGCCGGCGGCTTCAATAATCCGAAACAATCCCAAGGTCATGGAAGATTTTCCGGCTCCCGTCCGACCCACAATTCCGACCTGAAATCCACAAATTAATTTTTAAATTTGTTTACGATTTAATTGACGGTATAACATTTCGAATTGAATTAATCTAACTACCTTAGTATTAAATAAAAGTACTCCATAAATTAATGAAGCATTTTTTCTATTCCTTACTTTCTCCCCGGGACGAATTTCGCAGGTAATATTTCGGAGAACCAAATCCAATCCCTCGCGATATCTTGTCCGGAAATTTTTAAATTGGATTCTACCGTGTTGGGGCCAAGTACTTGAGGGCTTATTCCAGCGCCTTTCCCACGGAGCTTCCTGTTCAAAAGTAATGTTTAAAACAAAACTGTCTTAGCAAATCACTCGAGACAAAATAGTTGCAATGTGTAATTATAGGTATAGGTAATACACATAATTTAAAAATAATATCCAACATTGCAATAATGCCAAATTACCTGTGAAATCTCCCCATACTCCTTCATCCGCTCAATAGCTACGGCATTTGTTTCCACAGAAGAGGCATTCCTAACCATCCAGCTGAAGGCCACTACCATGTTCAAGGCGTAGGTCAATGATAATCCGACAGTGCCTGGGTCAGGTCGAGTGATAACGGCCAGAAGGGCCGTAAAAAAGGTCACGACATTCCCCAACGACTGTAAGGCCAGACCCAGCCACCTTTTGTTACAAAAATGTCCTTAATCAATATTTTAGTCTAATTGATATTATGTATTATTTAAATTAGCACATTAATTAATATGTAATATTAATAAGCAATTATTAAATTAATTCTTAAATTATCTGTAACATATGTATTAATATGTAATTAGTAAATTAATTGCTTAATTATTTGTAATCTGTGTATGAATATGTAATTAATAAATTGTCTAATTAATAGTACTAATATGTAATTAATAAATTGTCTAATTAATAGTACTAATATGTAATTAATAAATTATCTAATTAATAGTACTAATATGTAATTAATTATTTAATTACAAATTAGCATGTACATATATAAATATGCATTTACTAAGCAGAAAATCCAACACACATTTAAATATTTACCGATTTGAAATTAGAGAAGGAAAGAAAGCCATTAAATTCGCATCTAGATTTCGGTTAGCGGCTTTAATAAATCGGGACTGAGCGGAGAAAGCCCTAATTGTGGCCGTTCCAGCAAGAGTCTCACTCAAGTGGGAATAAATTGGAGATCTGGAAACGGATTCCAACCGCTTTATCTGTCTTGAGGAAGGCACGTAAAATCTCTGTGGGATTAAGACCAAATTTTTGTTTAGAAAAAGTCCTGTAATTAAGTAAAGTTCTACCCTTTCAAGCATTGTTTTTGTAATGGTATTAGCAATGGCAGAAATCCTTACAGCAATCCAGTAATACAGGACAAAGACGGGGAGGAATACCATAAGGATCCACGGGGTGCTGTAGCTGACTGCAATGATGGTGACGACTACCTGGATTCCCCCTCAAAACAAATTCCAAGTTGTAGTAACGTTAGAAAAATATAATTAACCAAATAATTGCTAGGTCAAAAAGGAAAATGGTACAACAATTAAGGGATTTTTTCTAAAATTGAAAAGTCATCCAAAAAACCTCCAACAAGCAATTGAGCCATGTTCGTATATTCCAAGGGAAATCGGAATCAGCCACATCCGTGTCTTTGGAAAAGCGATTGAGGATTCGACCCAGAGGGGTCGTGTCAAAGAAGGACATCGGAGAGCGCAAAATCCGTTGCAACATCTGATTATGCAGCAATTTGGCCGCCCGCAAACTTCCCAATGCCAGAGAGAGCGTCGCCACGAAAACGAACATTGCTGGAATTTTATTTTAATTAATTTTGGAGATTTGCTCCAGAAAAATTTAAATAGAAACATGTAAAAATAGAAATTAAATAGAAAAATAGAATTTCTGCAATTTGTTTTTAAATTAAAAAAATTGTGCAAAGAAACCTTGAAAAACACCAAGTCCTCCATAAACGCTAAGATACAAATTTCGCTTGGAAATATCCTGCGTCCCATTGCTCGTGGGAGACTCCATGGACCACAAAGCCAGCCAAATATTTGACGAAAGAACGGAGCCTGTTGCAGAATAAAATAAAATAATAATAATAATTCGTATAGAATGAAACCTAATTTAAAAAACATTAACGCAAAAAACCCTTTTAACTTGGGGAGTAATAATAAGAAACATGGCTACACAGATGTATTAAACATGTACAATGAAAACATTATTAATCGTAATAGTCTCCAGCATATTTTGCGTGATTTGAGAATTATTTTTGGACGAACCATGATGGAGAAAGTGCAGGCTGAGGGTGAAAGCAGTAACGCCCCAGCCAATGTTACGAAGATAGTGAAAGTAAACCTTCCGATCCACATTCCCCGTCTCCGACCTCTCCTCCTCAATGAGTTTGTCCAGAGAACTGGGATTTTCTCCAGGGTCGGTTTTAACCATTTTTGTCTGTTTTACCGCTATCGTCCTTCGAGTCGAAGACTCCTTCAACTCATCCAAACCTTCCATATTGGCAAACACTCCCGCTTCCAGATCTTCTGGGCTTAGATACTCCCTCAAGACGTCAGCGAAAGCTCCCTATTTCCAGACTCAAATATTTAGCTTTCAAATTAAAAAAAAACAGCCAAATTTGCTTAAAAAAACGCTTAACGCTGATATATTCAAAAATGCTACATTAATCGAGAAAAAGGCTGACTTCGGCATACTTTATTATGGAGAAGTTCCTGGAATGTCCCAACTTCACTGATTCCCCCGTCTTTCATGACCACAATGCAATCCGCTTGAGAAAGGTAGGTCAATCCGTGGGTCACTACAAGGCGGGTTTTGGTCTTCAGAATCCCTTGTGGTCCAATGACCTCCTCGAAGAGATGCTTACCCACGTGGGCGTCCACGGCACTCAAAGGGTCATCGAGGAGGTATACATCCGCGTCGTGGTAGGCCGCGCGCGCCAGTGCTACGCGCTGCTTTTGACCTCCACTTAAATTAATGCCCTACAATAAAATTGCAAGATTAAAATAACAAGGGATTTTTTAAGAGACAAAACAACTTCCTTGCAATAATTTTCAACAACAATAACTGCAAAAATTCCTCCATGTTTTACATTAGAATTACTTAATAAAAGGAGTAAAAATAAAAAAAACTGCGCACCTTTTCCCCGATTTCCGTATTATCTCCTCCAGGCAGCACTTCTAAATCTGGACGAAGAGCGCAAGCTGTTAAAATTTGCTGGTATTTTCTATTATTCAGAGTTTTACCAAACAAAATGTTGCCTGAAAAATAAATTCAATCTAATAATGATTTCTCTTTATGATAGATATAAAGATTATATACTGCAGAAATGTGCTTTAATCAGGTCACGGGTGGATTATGAACAGATTTATTTATGTAAGTGCCTGATTTCTCCTGCAAAAATTCTCCATGAACGTCTTACCCTTTAAGGTATCATTTTGTATCCACGCCTGCTGAGGCACGTACGCAATCGAGCCCTGGAAAATAGTAGTAAAAAAAGAAAGCTTATTATCTAATTGAAAATATAATTAAACCGATACTAACCAAGCTAAAATCGGGAATGTCTTACAGAAATATTCACACTTCCAACCAATTTCTTCATTTCTCCCAAGACGGCCGAGAGCAAGGAGGATTTACCGGAGCCGACGACTCCCACTACGGCCACCAGAGAGCTCTTCTGGATGTCCAGATTGATGTTCCGCAGACCTATTCGCTCCGCGTCCCAGGAGAACTCACCCCCAACAATTTTTATTGCGGATTTATTTTTATTGCCTGTACAATAAAAAGCAGTCTTATTTTAATTGCCATGCGAAAATATGAAACAATAACTACAGTAATACCATATTTTTTCACCCACAAGAAAATCATTCGTTTATTTTTGTGTACAAAAATGACATAAAATTTACCATCAATAAATGGCTCGCGGCTAATGTCGTTCGGATCGAATTCCTCGGCATTCAAAAATTTATTCAGCCGATTGACGCTCACTTTCGTCTGTAAAACATTTGTGGCAAACAATTATGTATATGGACAAATGTCGATGTGACTCGACGAAACAATAAATACCGATGTTAAGCAATGTCAAATTGTTTAAGGACATACATACCTGGACAATTTGGGCGATGGTCTGAGGGAAAGTGCTCATTGGGAGCCGCATGATATTGAGCAGGGTCACACCCACGAAAGCTTTTCTTGGGTCCAAAACGTGGCTCGGGTCAATGAGGACATAGGTCGCAAAAATCGCAAAAGTCACCTATTTTCAACAATTACACTTATAGTACATACAAGAACATAGCTGCAAAAAATAATGCAAGTCCTCAAATTGTCCTAAAAAATAATTCTATATTGTCTATACATACAATAAAATAATTAAGGCTTGAATAAACAAGAATACGGCAGAAAAGTCTCGTAAATCCAGACAAAAAATACCATGAAAGGAGCCGTGTACCAAACGAATTCGGAGAAAGAATCGAGAAAGGCAATCTTTCTCATTGCAGCCAATTCCTGATCCCGAATCGTCTGGATTTCTGCCTCAAATGAAGGCTCCCAAGCGTACATTTTGAGTACCTACAAAAGTACGTAAATCCGTTTGTAAACAAAAAAAAATCCAGGCCGTTGGACAAACATAGAATTTAATTAATTGTGTGAATGCCATTAGCATCAAGCTTGGTTAATTTGGTATAATTTGGGTTTAATTTGTGTAAAATAGTTCGTGGAGTTTTTTCTGCAAATTTTTTTCATGAGCAAATTACCTAATAAAAAGGATCGGATTACCTTAATTCCTGCCAGGACCTCATTAATCACTTTCACCCTCCGGTCTTTACTGGTCATGAGCCGTATCTGCACCTTCTCCCGGAAGTGAGCAATGACGGCCGTGACGGGGACCAGAAGCACCAAAACGCCAAAGCCCGCAAATATGGCGGGTCCCAAATGTTGATACAAAAAATACATGGACATGCTGATTTCAAAGGGGGATGCCCAAAGATCGTTGGAGATGATGAGTAAAGCACTAAATTTTTGGGCATCGATACTCATCAGGTTGACAATTTCCCCGGTGGTAAACTCTTCCCAGTAACAATAAATCACGTCCAAAATTAAAATCCACCGTTTTATCCATTTTGGCAATTTCCACTGGGGAAAATTTCATTATTAAATTGTATACCTCTTCTGCCAGCATTGGAAATAACCAAAGACTTCCTGTAAACAATGCTATTGAGGGCGCTATTCGTTCGCATGCCCACCGTCTGCGTCACGAGGATGTGGTGTTCCAGGAAAAGAATGTACAATGTGGTTGAAAGGAACATTAAGGCCGCATAAAAGTATCCTTTCCAGTCCTCTTCTTCGGAATCAACGTGCTGGATTAACAAACTGGAGAAAAGGCAAAAAAAAAAACAATAAAAAATTTCATTCCAATTAATTCCAAAAATCTAATTCACTTTCTGGGCTTACAAGTTCCGCAAAAAGAATTTACACACAAAAAAGCTGTAGGCACAAACCGGATTAAGTCCATATTCCTGCATATTTTTGGTTTAGGTCGCAAGAAATATTGTTAACAGTGTCTAATCGTTTTTTTTCAGGACATTGTATTCGTTACTTCTTACTATACTGAACAGCAGCGATTATTGCTTCCCTTCCAAAAGCAATTGGACTTATTCCGATTTGTGCCTGCTGTCTTGACGTTGTGAAAAACATGGATTTTTTACTCCAAAATCTGGGGAGAGGCGAACAAGACCAAATCGGCGAGAATCATGAGGACTGTACCCCAAATGAGGTCCAGCTTATGGACCTTCCAGATGACCCCAAGTATCCCAGCTGTCTTCGTCTCTCGTCTGACCCCAGAGAGGCCAATGAGTACTTGGATGTCATTCTCATCTGGACTTTCTTCCTCTGGACGTTCCAGTAACTTCCGGTTCCAATCCCGGCACTTTTCAAAGGCGGGGATCCAGTATTTGTTGAACCGGGAAATCACATCCGAAGCTTGATCGTCGGGGCGGAGGAGCCATAAATCCGAGACTTCCATCGGCCTCCGGTAGCCCCGAAAGAGCAGGGGACAAACCCAAGTGAAGAATAATCTGGAAAGGATAGATGCACTTTCTTCGGGGCAGGGCTGCTGCAAAGGTTCGTAAAAAGGGAAGAAAATGAATAATTTTTAAATGCATTTTGTTATTATTTATTATTAAACGACAAATTTTAATTGTTTTTCGAGTTATTAGTGGCTTTTGAAATAAATAAATTGCTGGTGCATTTACATGGGACAAATCTCCCAAAGTAGAAGTAGCCGAGCCATCTCTCCAGGAATTTAATACAGTAAGAACCACTTGCGCTGGAAATGAGAGGAGGATCACCGCGAAAGTCCATAGACCTTGATCATCTTTCTGGAAAACAATTATTTCGTTAATTAACATCCCGAAAATTCGTTTGGATCATCAGTTATAATTTCCTTAGATGTTTTGTTCCATAAAGAACTGGTAAACCTTAGATGTGGGCGGATTCCTCAATTGCGTCTGAAATTCAAAAACGTCACAAGAGGCGGACAAAAGCCAGAAGAAGAAGAGGACGCCCGAGCGATGGATTCCCCGGGCATTATTGAAACTTCTAATACAAAATGCTAAAATCTGTTCAGAAAAAAATGCACAAAGAATTCAGATCATGGTTTGCAAGATCCTGAGGACAAAATGTCATTGATTAGGGGGTATACATGATTATTTAATACTGTAGAAACTTACGTAAGTAACTGCTTTCAGTGCCGGAGCTACGTGGTCCACGGGGAAAATCGGAGCCGAAGGATTGAAATTAAAGAAGGCATAAATAAATCGAACTAGATTAATCAGGACCAAAATCAGCGTTAGGAATAAGATGGATTCGTGCAGAAGGGATTTGATCCCATTTCTCCTCCGTTTCTTCCAAGCACCGGCAATTTCGAAGGGAGAGCAAAGCCACAAGAAAGCACAGGGAATCCAAACTAGGATGGTTTTCTCAAAGCAAGGGGTCAAATCCGGAGTCTCCGTGTACCAGGTCACGTTCAGATCCTAGAAAAAATACCCGCACTTCCTCTTAAAAAAGTCACTTAATAATTTTCAAACAAATTCGTTTAACATTTTGTAGCGGATTTGAGGCTGTAACTGCTTCTACATTAAAAATATAGTATATTATTAGATTATTACCCAGAACTTTGAACCACAAAACGACTCCATGACCTATGGACACTTGCTCGAAGGTAATTATTAACGTCGACTTTGTCGTTACATCTTGAAAAAACTAAAAAACCAAACAAGATAGCTGTGGGATACAAATGGGGAACTCAATGTTTTGCACTCAATCGCTAAAATGCTCTGCACAACTAATAACTAAGCAGCTTCGTGTATGAATGATTGTGCTGAAATGCTATTATAATGTTATAATGATGAAGTTTAAATTGTACATATAATAATTTTTCGTTGGTGATTTGAGTCGGATAGATATAAAAAATTAATATCAAGTATATACTAAATAACAAATAAATAAATGGAGATGTAGGTACAAGGACAAACCCAGTATAATGTAAAAAATTATTCTGTGAAAAAAAAAGTCCTTGGAAAGCACACAAAAAGAACACTGTACTACGCGTATCTTTTATTTAGGAGAGAGAAGAAAGCAATTTGCCGATTCGAGAGCACGCAAAGCCC
>JAQGBT010002653.1:0-22966 GCA_034698585.1 Disparrhopalites patrizii | reverse complement strand
GAGACACGTTTCTTACATATTAGCCTAGAGACATATTTCTTTGTCATTCGCCTAGCATTGATAGTGCATTTACAGTAGTTTCAAAGTTGAAACTATAGTACTATAGTTCTAAAACTATAGTACTAAAACTATAGTACTATAGCTAGTGTCACATGTAAAGTACACCACTGAAGTGTCTACGGACAGAAACCTCAGCAAGGCACAATGGTAAACGCGACCAAAGCGCGATGGAAAATACGAAAACCATTGTGACGCAGTATGAACTATAAATACGAATACGGGCAGAAAATGCAGCGGAAAAAATTACCTGAGGACCCAAACTTTGGTGCAGCGAATTCTTGATGGTAAAAGCCTCTGTTTGAGGACTGAGATTTAGAATTTGATGCCGGATGTTCTGGGCCGAATGGTTGACTATTATAGTAATCGGAATCGTCACTAATAATAGCATCACCAAAATCACCACTAAGTTCACCGTAGAGTAAACTATAGCCCTTCGTGTTTATCTTAGAATAATCTCCAGCACCGAAGATCGGACAGACGTTGTAATTTCGACCAAGCTCTGGTTCCATTATATTCACGGGGGGCAGCTGCCTTACTTGAGTGATTAAAGTCTCCATGTAACCGTCATAATCCTCCTCTAGCTTTGAGCCCTGAAGTTTGCAAAAGCAAGTCCACCATTAGATTTAAAACAATCCGTAGTTCGCAAGTTTTTATTTACATACACCCCCAAACAGGAAACATGACATAATATACTGTATCCATACTTTTCGAATTCTCTTTTTGGGAGTCGAGGTTTCCTTCACTAAGCTTGGCCTTTTCTTTGGTTGATATTGTCGTCGCTTTGCCTTCTTAACGTCGTCGTCAGATTTTCTACTTTCTGTAACAAAATTGTCATGTGTTTCAATATTACATTACATATTACACGTATTTCAATTCGATAGAATAAAATATAGACATTACCTGATACTGTCGTTTCTGAGGAATTTCTGTCTGTTGCTACAGATTCTATGACGTCTTTAATTGATGAGTTAGATGATTCAGTAGGAGTATCAACACTCATTGGCTCCTCTGGCAGTGCTACACTGGGACTACCGTCAGCAACTCGCGGGCTTTTGACAGGTTGAGGCTGAATCGGCGGCTGAGTTGGCTGAGGAGACATTGGTGGAGGTTTCGATGGTAGAACCGTAGGTTGGACCAACGGCGACGAAATAACTGGGGCGGCAGGCAGAATCATGGAACCTGAATTTATTTAATACACGTACAATTAATATGCCTTATACTACTGCTTTTAGAATTGTCGCAATAAGCCTTATTGCGACAATTCTAAACCACCCAAACCACCGACTGCTATTTCCAAAGTAGGTACACAAAATGCTAAACATTAAAAAAGTAATTTTTAGTCTCCCAAGTAATTTTTTTATCTTACTTTCAGTTGCACGAACTTCAATTTTGAATGGAAGTCGAACTTGAGTTGGTTGATTCCCTCCGTTTACTCCTGGTGGTCTTATTACTGGTGGCGTTGGTTGTGGTATGCGAGATGCTGCTTCTGACAGGGACGAGGTATGAACTTGGATGTTTGGTGAGGGTCGAGCTTTGGCAAAAGATGTTAGAGAAAATCCCGCAGCGTCTGTTGTGGCTTGATTCATACTAGCACATCCTGTGTTTTGCAGCAACTGCTTAAGAAGTGCATTTTGAGATTCTCCAGGTTGTGAAACTTTGGCAGCGACAGCTAAACCTTGCTGTTGGCCAGTAACAGATGTTGTTAATCTTGGAGATGTTAAAAGTACTGCTGTTAAACTTGTGTGTTGATTTCCAGCCACACTCCTCATCTCCGGTCTGCTATACACAGTAATTAGTGGTACAGACGAATTAATGTATGTACCGGGAGCGACTGACTTTGAAACTTGAGGAAATGGCAAACTAGCTGCATTAACAGCATCCGCAACAAATGACGCTAACGAAACAGGAGTGCCTTGAACATGAGAAACACTTTGTAATTTCGATGCATCAATGGACTGGATAGTCTGTATAGGAACTAATCTATTTGGTTCAAAAAGCTGCGAAATCACAGCCTGGTTCTTTGTTGGACGAAATCCTCCAAGGACCCCAACATTTGCTTGATGAATACTTGAAGGGGGCAATTCGACAACACTGGCAGAGGATATTACTGTTGAAGAATTAATATCCATCACACTTTGTGTAGATACTCCAGGAAAATTACTGGTACTCAGACCAATCACATTGTTCACACCCGTCACCAAGTACTGCATCCCCGATTTCGGAAGAACAACCAATTTCTTCATATCACCAATGACCTCCGTAGTATCAATATTTGGCTTTACATCCACGTGTTCTTTTTTAAATGCCTCTTGCGCTAAATCCACAACAGGAACACAATTCATTTTCTACCTGCGTTTGTCGTTAGAATTTAGTTATTCAATATTTAAAAAGTAGAATGATAAAGTCAAGTTACCTTCACTACTCTCGGATGACTCTGTAGAATTCCTGATCGCGTTAAGGAGTATATTGCTTTGTTCGATGCTTACTGGAACTGCAGCAACAGATTGGGTACTGGGTGCAGAAGAAAAAAATACCATTGAATTTGAAAGTCCGGGTTCTCCGCTTTTTGTGGACGCGCTGGCCATTTGATCAGGAGCTTCAATTTTTATGTCCTTGACACTTGATGCCGCCCTCTCCAAGGGCTCAGTTGACAATACAGGGGTTCGAATGTCTGAGGTTACCAAATTTGTAGACACACCTGTAGCTTCTATGGCATGAGTAACGTGATTTGTAGCTGCAAAAGTTTCAGTATTCGTACTCGTTTCGAGTGAAACTTGATTTTGCTCGGGTACTATGTTCGATGAATGTGAGGGACTTCCATTAACAACTGAAAAAGGACTTCCACCCTTCAGGCCTCCTCTATTGGGCCCTTTAAACCATGAGAAAGTTGGAAATGGCATGGGTATAATTTGCGGGTTTCCACCACCGCCTCCACCACTTGAGTAGTCAGGCTGCTGCGATGCTGTATTTGATGAAAACATTCCATAACTTTGCAAATTTTGAGATTCTTGAGTGTTGTCCATAGAATGAAAATGCAGATTGTCGGAACTGGTGGAAAGTTGTGTCATCCCATCCATACCCGTGCATCCCAAACTGGTAGCACCAGAAATACTGCTTGGTGTGTGGGGACCACTTCCCGCACTTCTTGGAGTCAGTGGATTTTCAACGCTCTGCGGTCGGTCGGGTAAAGGGCTAGCAACTCCGACGCTCCCACTACCAGATGGTCGTCTCATCGGTGAAGTAGCAGGTGACACACGATTCTGCCCCATCATAACCTGTCGCAATAAAAACATACAAAATGCTTGTAAAGTTCTTTCAACAACACGATTTTGGATTGACAATCTGATAAAATCCATACTGAATATTCTCCTTGTTAGCATGTTAGCAGGAGGGAATATAATTTCAAGGGATGGTCATATTTACCGGTACATTTGTAAACAAGAAAAAAGCAGTCAGCCACATTGTTTACACTTGTACTTCAAGTCCAGTGTTTACAAACGTAAACACGAGTGGTACTGAAGCGTCCGCTTACACTACCATCTTTTAACATCTTTGCCCGTAGTTTTTTTAATTAATAAATATGCTTGACAGATGAAGAAAACTAAGCCTTCTACCTGACTGCCTGGTGGACTTCCGAGCCCACCTAAAGAATTCATTGGCAATGGGCTCCGTAAATTACTTATCATGCCGCTTCCAACCTGACTTGCTCCCGTTGGGCTTTGATTTGGGAACGGAACACGCTGAGGGCTACCATAATGCTGCCCGGCAGACGACATCATCATCTGTTGTTGATTTGGATTTTGAAATTGATTCTGATGACCGCGGGCTCTGAGCATCATTTCCTGATTCATAAGTCTGGGGAATCTCTGTCCACCAGGTCCTAGCATTCTGGAATAAAATAAAATGTGTAAGATTAAATTAAAACGACATTAATAGTCATTCTCCTTTAGTAAAGCTAAGTGAGTGGAAAAGTACTAACCTCATCTGATCTGGTGGTCCAGCGTGCCGCATTCTCTGACCCTCCATGTACATTGGCCGTTGTTGATGCATTCCACTCATATTTACATTCATTGGTCCTCTTATCATAACGTTTTGATTCATTCCTGGAGCAACATTCATCATTTGACCCGGCTGTTGCATATTTCCTGGTTGATTTCCACCAATTGGTGATCCCATGCGCAGTTGAGGATTGGACTGTTGAACCATTCTATTCTGCATATTTGGATTACCTTGCGGAGACGCAAGTGTTCTCATTGTATTGTCGTTATTAGGACTAAACGGTCTATCATCCATATGATGAAGCCCCATGGATCTGGGAGAGGCTTGGGACAGCGAATTTGGAACAGGACCTGGACTAGGAGTTAAGGGACTAGCCATAGGAGAATGATGCTGCATCAGAGGTGACGAAACCGGACCGGCACCCATAGATGGTGATGGACTTAAAATAGGCGATTGAGGTGTAGAATGCAAAGGTGAATGTGATGCAGGTCCTAATGGCGATGCCTGAGTAGGTTGTTGTGGTGGTTGTTGAGGAGTGTTTGAACCCATCATCTGCTGCCGCTTCTGCTGTTTGTTTCGATAATCCTGTAGAAAGCAAAAAATAGGCATTAAATTTTTATTAAAAGTTTTTATTAAAAATCTCATCCACCCATTGTTGGTAGTCAGTTAGTCAGTAGTCACAACTCACACTCACCTGAACCAAATTACCATGTTGTTTGGTTTGTTTTCGTGACTGATCCAACTGCTTCTGTAAGCCAGATAGTTCTCGTGTAATTCTTTCCAATTCTGCAGCATCTGCCTCATTCAACTCCCCTCCATTCTTTTTCTGTTGTCTTTGTTTACTGTTCAAGGACTACAAACGATTTAAACAATTAGATTAAATAAAGTAGATTAAACAAAGCATTCTTAAAAACCGTTTTCACCAGGTATAATATCTACCTTTTTGCCTTTCCTAAGCTTGTTCACTTCTCCCTCGAAATGCTGTAACTGCACGCTCAAAACTTGCTGTTGATGGAACAGCCATTGTTCATATTGAACCTGCTGCTGTCGGTCTTGCTCTGTTACCGGATGCTCAGGCGGTGTTGGTGGGGCAGGAACGGAAGGCATCGGAAACGAAGGAACACGACTTGGGGGAGGAGGGGCAGGATTTGAGCCACTGGACTGTGCCAACGCTGGATGAAGTGGTATATTACTATGATCACTGCTTTGGTTGCTACCTCGACGATTGCCCATCAACGAATCACCACTAATCCCACCTTCCCAATCCGGACCAGTCTGCTGGTTCATTTGTGGAGGGAGAACACGCCCGAATTTGCTCGGTTGGGCGGGTGGAGGTAAAATTACTTGTCCTGAAAATATTCGAATGAATAAAACATACATACAACAATAACCGGTGTCAAATTAACAATTCCTTCCTCTCTACAGTCAATACTATAAATCGTACAAAGGTGGTCGATAGCTCATTATCAACTTTCATCATTCCAGCGCAACCTCCGAAGTCACAAACGATTTACTTACATATAAATTTTTACGACCTTTGAAATGAGCTATCGCAAGCACCTTTCGTTTGGGTTGTAGATGAGAAGCAAACATTTTGTTTGGTACCTAGTATAGTAGAAATCGTGTTACCATTTTCAATAAGAGAATAGTACCTTGCACATTTGGTGGAGACAAGCTCACAGGAAGGTTTGATGACGACAAAACGTCTGCTTTTAAGCGTTCGAAGTCAAAATCGCTTAATAAAGGTTCTTCAGGAGCAGCTCCCATTAATCCAGGACCTTGCCGTTGCTGTTCACGCTTTTCCTGTTCCAAAAGATCTTCCAGCAGTAGCGGCTGCTCCTACGGCACACAATTAATTTTTAAGAAACAAATTCAAGTTTTGTACAGAAAATAAATGGAAGTGGGACTTCGCAACTTGGTACTCATCTGAGTTAATTGTTAATGTCAAATCAGAAATACAAAGAAATAAGAAAAAGTGAATAGGCAAAAACAACTGTTTAGAGTGGGTAGATTTAATACAGATTAGCTCTATTTTACCTGAAGAAGAAGAGTTCTACGCTGATGAGCAGACATAAGAGGATTACATGAAGTAGAGAGAGGAGTTGAGGGAAGATGATGTGTTGCTGGCCGCAGCCCAACATTACCCACCATTCCCATCTGAGCATTTTTCAGACCAATGCCAATAGTATTCATCATAGAAGGCATCGACTGCATGCTCAAACCACCACCATTTCTAATTCCCATCTAATTTACAATGATAAATGGTTCTCTTCAGAAAGGCCAGGTTTTAGAATGCAAAAAAACTAAAATTGTATTGATTAAACTCTAAAGAAAGTCCTCTGCCTCCTTATATGTATATATTAGCAATATTCAGCAACAACTTTTATAGCACCAAACGAAAATCGGCTCCGACTTTCGAACTAAAGTTAGTTAAAAAATTTAACGTGTTACAGAATTCATTAGGACTCACAAAAACATCTTGTCAACGTGCCCAATGAATTCAACAGTAAGTTTCATGCGTTAAATGAAAGTATGGGTAAATAGATATTGAAAATGTATATGATGCTGACAACTCAAATATTATAAAAATATTAAAAATTACAGTTATTGCTACAGTCAGCAGTGCTGGCATACATTTCATACATATGGATGCACAGAACAAGCTTTAGAATTTACAGCGATAAACTGAGTGCTCTTAAAATACTACACTTACTTGTGGCCTCCCTGGATACGGTGGTGGAGGAACTGGATACGGAGGAGGGGGTGGTGGCTGCGGTGGTCTCAAAATAGCAGTATTAACTTCCGATACAGCTGATTGTTGTTGAGTGATTGATGGCTGGTGCGGCATGAAACTATTTGGGGGATTCGAAATTCCAACTGAATTCGGCGAGGCCGGAACATTTTCTATTTTTGGAATCGGTGGATTCGTAGCGCCTTGAATTGGTGCACTGAGACTAGAATAAGTTGCTGTGGTTGGCTCTCGCTTACCCGGTCTAAAATAGATTTTCATTTATTACTGCTTAACCCAAACGAACTCAGCATTAACCAAAAGTAGTAGTTAACATTGAAAGCAGTTTAATAAATTCTTTGAACCGGGTAATCCTGTCAGGTAGGTTAAACAAATGAACGCGATCGAACTTACTTCTCCAATTCCTTTCTTTTTAAGTCTTTGTCATCTTTTTCTTCCTCTTTTTCTTCCTCTAAGTCAAGATTGTCCAAAATATTGGTTTTCTCTCCACCCACTGCTTGATCCAATTCAGGATCAGCATACTCTAATATATTGAAATCAGCACCCATTCCGAGTAATTCATCATCATCAATTCCCATGTCGACTAGTTCACCCGATTCTGCTTCAACTCCAGCTTCGTTATGCTGTTCTTGCTCCAGTTTCTCCAATTCTGCGGTCACGCTATCTGGAAGTTCTTGGTGATCAGCCTGCGCTGAAGGCATTACACCATGATTTGCGCCCATGGAAGTACTGCCTGCGTTTGTAGTTGGAGTCATATGAGGTACAGGTGGATTAGGAGGAGTGACAGGAGGAGGTGAAGCCACCGGTATCTGCTGTTGATTCATCATGGAATTCAATGGTCTTCCTAACTGCTGGGCTAGCATAGATGAGCCCGCGACTTGAGATGTGTTTCCTTCTGTAATAAAAAATGCAAACAAAGCCCTAAACAACTAACCCTTGAAAGGAGTAACAACGTTAGAGCAGGATTATTTCTCACCCGAAGTTATCACAATACCACCACTTCTTTGTTGAACGACCATGTGATCGTATGAATCCATTGTATTGCGTCCAGGAGCCGATGGTCGAAATTGAGATGGGGTATTTAAAGGTTGAGGCGATGATTGCTGCTGCATTTGCTGAATGGACTGCAACTGCTGCTGTCCCACTCCAAAACTCATCGGTGGTCTAGAGGTAACCTGTTGCTGGGGAACCATTACACGCTGCTGCTGTTGCTGCTGGAGTAGCAGTCGTACTCTCGAATCCAAGCCCTAAAATGATTAACAGTTTTTGCAATGTTTTTCGAGAATTTGTTGGCGCATACCCACATGCTAAGAACTTATGTTCTCTGTGAAAACTGTACCTGCATAGGTGGTTGCTGTTGTGGGTTCGGTTGACCAGGGCGGTAATCAGGAACCATTTGGCGATTGATCGACTGCATCGATTGCTGTTGCACTTGAGTGTTTACACGTCCATGAGGAGGTAGAAATGGTTGCCTAAAATGACTCTGTTGCTGACTAACTTGAGGCGAACTGGGATTGCTTAGAGGGTGACGCTGATTAAAGTTCTGACTCATATTTTGGTCCAGAGAACCGCCTTTTTGCCAGTCATCTAAATGTTCCCATGTAGATGATAATTTAATGTGACAAAGTACCTTTCATACAATATTATTCCACGCACTTCCACTTGCATTTTTATAATCACGAAACTACCATTGCATTACATAAAAGACAAGTAAGATTACATGAACATTTCCAATGGTCCAAATGTCCAAAATAAAATAACATATAAACTGGGGACTTCCAAACTTGATGCATAGATCGAATTCATACTGGAGGGTCAAATAAAAACTTTTAAATTACGCTGTTCAGGTATTGTAGACGCTGTGGCTGTATTCGGAGTTATAAAAATGTTTCGCAATGCGTAGCGAATGAAATTAAAAATGAAATATGCCATGCAACTACGAAGAAATTACCTGGTGACCACGAAACAGGACGAGGTGTACCTGGAGAAGACAACTCTTGACAACCAGGAGACATCTGTTCCTGCTCCAGCTTTTTTATCTGCTGCCTTTGTAACAGGTCCCGCAATTGCTGTCTAGTTTCTTGCCCTTGCGGAGCCTGTGACCTCGGACTAGGTAAACCTCCCCCGCCAGAAATATCCATTTCACTGGCAGCTGGATTAGCAGACGGGAAAGTATCCGTCATCATTTTTTGATATGATTCAGATGTGACCGGGAAGTTTTCAGCTTCTGATATAGCAGGTCTCGGGGTTGACGGTGGATGAGCATATGGATCATTTACTGATTGAGGAGTCATGGGCGAGTTCATGTAATTATCACCAGATGCTATAGGTTGCCTTGGAGAGTGCATGAAAGGAACGCGTGAATACATTGGTGGTCTGACAGTTGGTGACCCTTGCGGCAGCGCAGTTCTTGGTGAGTAAAGGGGAGATGGACTGGGCGGAGGCATTTCTGCAACAGCCAGTCGGGGTCGGTTCGACTGAATTGATGCTCCAAACACTGGGCGAGAATTTGGAGATTGCAAATGTGGGGAAGACTGAGGTGCTGGCATACCCATTTCCTGCTTCACGTTTGAAACACGTTTACATTATTAGCTTGGAGAACCACAGACATGATAACTACAGAGCAACAATAGTGCTACTAGATTTTGATGCTTTAAAAATTAAAGAAAATTCTGGTAACTACTAACGTGAGAGGTTGTAACTTGTAGAGGTTGTCGATTAGTTTCTGCATTGTTGGCACCATGTGATGTTTCCGTCCCCAGCTGTCTTTGTACTTGAGCCATAGCTGTTGAAAAAGTAAGTTGTAAGTTGTACCATTTCAGCAGAATTTCACGAAACTGCCTAATATTATAATAAAGTAAAAATGGGAGGAGGAGGGGCCAAACATGGAACGTTTGGTAATGAGATCATTGAAATGAGAAAGTCATAAACTTTCAAACTTCGAAGGTGTATAGATTTAAATCTTGAAACATCAAGTCTAATATAAAAAGTTATGTTGCTGGTACAGACACCAATGGCACCGCGCAAACTTTCAGGGGAGCCATATGAACTTTATCAAAGTTCAACCTACCAGCAGGATATTGAAGTTTAGAAGTAGGATTCAAGTTCATATTGCCACTTCCTCCCCCAAGGTGTTCCTTATTAGGCTCACCCTGAAGACGATGCTCTTGTAAGACAATCTGTTGTTGTTGTTGCTGCTGTTGCCTAAATACTTGCATTTGCTTCCAATGACGCTCTTCTGATGTTTCTCCCCGAACCGGCTGCTTCGCTATCGGTCCATTGACAATTTTATCTTGATCCTAAAAATATACGAAATTTCATTCATATACCAATATTTTCAAGTTGTAAATTACTTTTCTACGCACCAGTCACAAGTCTCGACACTGCATGCCAACAAAATAATGGAACTCGGTAAACCACAAAACAGTATAATGAAATGAAGAATTATAAATTACTAAAACCAAAGTATTACACAATCATTTCATGGATGCCACGGAAGCGTGCCATTCGTCTGATACTTAACATGAAATGGCAATAATTAATGCGCGCTTTTTAAAGTAATTCAAAGGCATTTGTTGAGCTTTTTAACTTTTACCGACCACTTTGTTCTATTTACTATTACTATATAAACACGAAACATGCAAAAGCTGGAGTTGTGCTACGGAGGAAAACTACTATTATATCCGAAATACAATAATAGCATGCTATGGAGTCCTTTCGCATTCCACTTCCGGGGGAGTCGAAATATGTACAGAACTGATAATTTCTACGCAACCGTAAAAATGCTGGAATAAAACAAAAACCGAGTCGTTTCCAGGAAATAACTACAAGGAAGTCAAACAAAACGTCACGAAAACGAAGAGGTTTGGGAGATGCTCAGTAAGACTTTTTAATTCGGCTTTCTCGGTAGAATCTCACCAGGGATGCGTTAAAGCTGCAGCTCTCATGGCTCAGTGTTGGCAACGTTCGCATGATTTCAGATGGAGTTAGAACTCGGATTTGTTGATCTCCTACTGAGCATCTGTTAGGAGCTATTTCTAGTTTAGGGGCAGACGCTGATGTGAAAGTACTATTATCATTCTGGGCCAAAGGTGTGGTTGATGCAGAAAAAGCAGAAGTCATGGATGGAGAAGATGGGGCAGAATTTGCTGATGATTTCGAGTGGGAAGAAGAGTGAGGTGGAGTAGACTGAATATGAATTGACAGATTATTACTGCCTCCAATGACATTATTATTCATGAGACAGCTACTGACACTAGCGAGAACTGGAGATGGTGTAGCTGAAGTTAGGGCGGAGGATATACTGGTAGAGGGTGAAAATCCCGCTCCGGTGCTAGGCAACTGTGAGCTTCCACTCGAATCTAGATTTAATGAACTGATGGCTTCCGCAGAAGAAATTGAGCCAGGCGCTGAACACGAAGACGAAGAAGAAGGGCTCATTTTCATTTGGGCATCAGTATCTGGGGACTGACTTTGACTGGAACTCAAAGCTACTTTACTAGGTGTACCACCACCACATTTGTTTTCTTTGTTCGGAATCTGAGGGACCAACAGTAGTTAATGTGCAAAAACCACCATATTAATATAGATTAATTTAAAATCCGGACTTTGTATTAGTAAAAGCAAATCCACCTTATTAACATGTGTTTCTAAGAATCAGTGACATTAGCATTAAACCCTTCATGTAGTGATTGGAAGAAAACACCTACAGGAAGCTAATCAAGCATTGTAAGTAAATATACGCCACGTTATCAGTCGACATTAAAAAAATTACGAGGTCATTACAAGGAAATGTGCTCGGTATGTTTCTGCTAGCGGTCGCAACTGCCCAGTGTTCTGCACTGACGATGTATAGAAATTGATTGTTTTTTCATTGATCAATTATGTTCTGTTAACTCAAAGCGCTTCTAACGTGTTTTCTTAAAATGCAAAAATGGACTCTCACACAATTTTTATGCATAGAAACAGAGCAAACGCCTACCTGTTGTGATTTTTGCATCCGACTGGCTGCACGATTTTCCCGCGCTTTCTGAAGGTAGGGGGCTCGCTTTTCCGCACTTAGCCCTCTCCAGATTTTTGCTATTTGTTTTGACCGTTCTGCCCAATCTATAAGCACACATATTGTCAGATCTTTGCAGAACACGAAATATATTATAATTTTGTTAGGATCAACTTACTTGGTACTTCTCGTTTCAATTCTGGGTGATTGGTATTAGCGTACAATACCGCTGAAATGGTAGCATTCAGGCCTAATGCTTCGTCTGCCTCCCATTTTAGAATGCTACGTTGACTATAATTGCTTGGAGCTTCCTGTTCCGAATCCACTTGTGTGGGCCAAGGACTTGGTGGCTCAGAGAAAGCAGGACTAAATTGCGGACTACTAAATAACCACCAAAAAACAAAAAATTGTAGACATCTGGAAACACTGATAATTCTGCGCCGATAAAACTCAAATAGTTCCAGAAACTTACTTGCTGTACTCGGAATGATACGGAGATGGCGGAGGAAAGCTAATGGGAGATGCCAAACCTTGCTGAACACTTTGTTGCAGTTGACTCCGGCTGGGCAAACCTGGACTTCCTTGAACTCCTTAAAATATTAGAAACCAAATCTGCATATATTTGTTGCCATCACGTAAATAGTAGCAATCTACCAAATATTTGCACTGCATTTAATGACATCTTCAGTTGAAGAACTTCAACTTCCCAGCTACAAATTTTGACATTTACAATTTATTTCCTGCCTTACCTGGAGTTGAAATGACCACAGATGCGTTGATATTCTGCGACTGACTAAGTAACTGAGCAGCTTGATTTGTACTGGGTTGAACAGTTGTGGTACCAGGATGAGGTGCAGGTGGCGGCTGATTATTTGACAAGGGGAAAATGTTGTCCTGCGATTCTTGGGACTCATCTGTGAGAACACCTTTGAAAATATCTTCGACGTCTTTGCTGTCCATACTTGGAAGGCCTGTGTCAATAGATTCCAGATTAAACTGGGCACTCAAGAAGTCCGTTAACTCATCTTTATGAGCTCCATCTCCACTGTTGTGATCCAAGCTGAGTTCTCCATCATCACCTAGGGTTGAGTCAACACCTGCATTAAATATACAGTCTATATTGCGAACAATAATTAGTTAGCGAAAGGTCGCAGTAATTTAACCGCTATAAATCTACCTGAAAGGTCCTCCAATCCCTCTCCAACTTTCATATCGTCACCCTCGTTCATTATTGTATTCACCAAATCATTATCTAACAAGTCCGATGTTAAAGGCAGTATGTCTTGGAGGGCATCTGTTTCATCTTCTTCCTCGATCTATGTGTAATAAAATGTTTTTTACGTTTGCGTCACAATAATTAATTACCCAAAAACTCTGAATGCGATTAATACATAGTAATCGTAGGCATCCTAAAAAATACGCTGATAATTAATAAAATCATACCTTTATTTGCTGTTTAATTTGTGCTTTTGTTTCATTTTGAGCCAACTTAGTTTCAGCATTTTTGATAATACCATCTGCAACCTTTGCTTTTTCATTCGCTTCTTGCTTGGCCTTGTAAGCCTCAATAACCTTAAGTTCATCTGGCGAAAGCTTCACATAATTTTCCGATGATATAAGTGGACTAACTTCCTGCTCATTTTCATCACCACTTACGAAATCAGTATCTTTGCAAGGCTCCATCAATGTTTTCCCAAAGAAAGCCTCCTAATGAAATGTCAACCCAGAATTTAAAAACTTTTTCGGAAAACAAATATGTAACAGTTTACCATATTCTTGCTTTTCTTACCTGCAAGTAGGAAGGAAAACTTTCCACAATCTTGTTTTTCACCTTCTTTCGCGCTTGCTTCCTCTTCGGTTTCTCACCATCTTGCGACGATTGATTCTCCAGTAAGTCCTCCTCTTCTTTAAACCGCGGACCTCTCATACGCACAATAAATCCTCCTATTCCAAGTTTTTGCAGATGCCGCTGTTTTCTTTTTTCCGATTCTGATAGTTCTGCAACGACCATAAAAAATTATAATACTGCAATTCTAATTTAGTAATACAAAGTAAATGGCGGTAATTTACCTATTTCATTGGACTCAGCAACACGATCACCATCTGCTTGATCTAAAAACCAAGAATTTATGGTGATAAATCATAGCTCTGAACTTCTCCTAGTGAATGTACGTTGTACTGAATAAAAAGTAATCTTACCACAGCCAGAACCCGCTACAACTGACTCAATAGCGGCTAATATTCCAGCCTCCATGGCCTTCATGTCATCTTGGTCCATATTTGAAACCTTCTTCCTCTTCTTTTTGGGTTGTTCTAGACTCATTGATTTAATGTGACTCATCCCAGTTTCCGACAAATTGATCCCATCGACAATGAAATGCTGTGGGGTCTTCGATTTGGGTTCTAACAAGGAAAACCATGCCAAAATAACATAATAGCCACACAATTAAATAGAAACACAGCATAACTTTACTTTCAACAAGCTCGTAATAGTACCTGGACTACGTGGTGGACTAATTGCTTTGGCAACAACCGGTGGGGGTGGTGGCTGTAGATGGGGAGGGAGAATATCACTTGGTCTGCATAAAACGCACTGATAATCTTCGTCGGCACACTTTTCGGCCTCATTTTCACTATTAATCATATCACAAGAAGCGTGAAGCCACCGGTCACAGCGCACACATTGTATGATAAGCTCTCCTTCGGTATATTCTTTCTTGCAGACTGCGCAGTTATTCATGGATGCGCAAGGTCCACATAGCGTGTAGTTATTGTGCCATGTACTTTTCACCCCAGGGTTATTGGAGCCACAGAGTTGACACACGACACACCTGCATGACAATATTTAATTAATTTATCTTTACCATGCTTTGAGGTCGCAAATCGAAATGAGTTTTAACAAGGAGAATATATTACCATTTGCACTTCCACGTTCCTTGTGGAACGTAATCCAACGGAGGGTCCATACAATATATGTGGAATGAAATGTCACAATCATCACAAAGAATAAGCCGAGCTTCGTCATGCCTTTGACCACAACCTTCACAAACGGTGCAATCTAAGCATCTCCAGCCTTTCTGTAATACTACTTTGGTAACCTGCAAATCAATCGGTATACAGTAATTTAAGCTTCGTTAAGTAAGTTCAGCACCAAGTTTTAAGAAATATGTGACTGTAACTGACTTTAATATTAACGCAAAAAGGATGATAACACTGGCCGCACTGCGAGCAAGAAATTAGTCGACCTTCCAAATCATTGCCGAAGGCTCCGCACATCACACAAACATCTTGTTGGAGTACAAATTCATCTCTCGAGGAACACAAAACAAGTCTGTTTTCTACTCCAGGTTCTTCTTCACTTTTGGTGCAGCTATCAGTTGAAGGACGCTGTACACAAAATTATTAGTTGTTACTTATTATTATACTTTGTTATACAAAGATATGCTTATCGCTTTCAGCCTGGTACCTGAAGTCCAACTCCTGGTGCACCAAATACCCCTCTCATCTTTGGCTTGGGACCACGCTTACGCTGTAAATCACCGAATCTCTGTCTTTTATTACTGGTTGAACTTAGCGCTCCTTGTTTATCTACACTTCTGGGTCGACCTACTCCTAATTTTTTCTTTGGGAAATTGGCGGTAAGTGGCTTTCCTCTACCTATAAGGGTCGGTGGTTGCCGACCTTCTTCATTTGCAGCACTTGAATTCTGAGACATACAAAGTCATTTGTTCAACTTCCCGTAGCATTAAATGAACTGGTACACGTTATTGAGTTGTCCATTCCAGCTAAATGTCAACGTAGCTCACACTTATTATAATACAATTTAATATGATATAACCTTGTCTGCCCAACTGAGATCAGTATTGTTTTCCATTCCCTGTTGTGAATCATCTTCAGGAGAGAGAAAGGAATCTTGAGACGGTGTAAAGCTATTGAATAGAGAACTGGTTTCTGAAGACGCATCATCTTTATCCGAAGATCTTTTCAACGAAAGTAAAACTCGAGGATGAGCGGTTGCAGAATTAGTTGCGCTGGACGCGGAAGAGCAAACAATACAAACATATTCATAATCGGGGTTCTGCTCTTTTTTATTATGATAAGCGTTCAAATCGGCTCCAGAATCACAGGTGTCATGAACATACCTACGACAAAAATAGTTGGTATTTTAGATGTCAAATTAGGTAATAATTATAAAAATGTACTAGATTTGATCATGTTTTACTTTTTGCAATGATGGCACTGAACCATATGTTTTTGAGCTACATGTCGATAGGCCTTTTTGCATATAGGACATGCCAATCCTTTGTTACGTTGTTGGTAGCATGAGTCACAAACAGAAAAATTTGCATGCCACCGAGAAGAAGGCCCAGAACCAGGAGTTCGAGCACCGCAGTCTGTACAAACTCGGCACATCTGTTACAAATGATTCCATCATAATACATGCATTTCACGGGTAAAGAGCAAGCGAAAGCAAAAATCATATTTTTCAAACCTTGCATTTCCAGCTGTATTTCGGACAAGAAGGTAATGCGGGACGAAGGCAAAATACGTGATAAGCTTTGTCGCAAGCTTCACAAGGAAGAAGTTTATTCTCGTCACCCGGTTGTCTGCATGCTTGGCAAATTTTACAAACTGGGCATTGCCACCCTGCTCTGATGGCTGTAAACACAAGGCAACAAGACATACGACATTACCTACACTGTGAACGTCATGATCCATTGAGAAACGCTAAACTCAATAAAAATTTAAGGCCATTGTCGTAGCATTCATTAACTCAGAATTCACTGTGTTTGCTTTAATCGTATAAAATAACAATGGGATCGCATTACGTTCTGCAATAAACTTCTCTAATGGCTTATTCATGAATAAACAACTGCGGCAGTTACGGAAAACGAAAGCGTTAACAATATTCTCTTCGAAGGTACACAATCGATAGTTGGGTAAATGGAAAGAGAAAGAATATAATATTCAAGTCTGTTTCCTGATAGTATGCGAACCCATATGCTGAGCATTACCAATAAAACACACAAATAATAATAATATGAAATTTAAACTGACTGGGATCGCTATTCAGATCCAAGCAAGCGCTATGGTAGTGATGGTGGCAGGAGCAACACATCAACAGAGAGGATATACTTCCAGGTAGATCACACACTGTACAGCTGGCTGCTTTTCCCACTAAAATGTCACATCAGAGAACAGATTTCTGAATAAACTGAAAATTGGAGTAGATTAAAATCATTGATATTAATTTTAAAAAATTACGCAGAGCGACTGCAAGATCTATATGTGCAGAGCATAATGTTGTTCTTGAACTATGTTCTTGGAATCCTCCACTTGTGGCAGCACAAGCTAAATGAAGAGAGCAACCACAGCCAGGAGCTTTGCAAGTAATTCCAGCTCCCAGGTTACCGCAGTGACTACAATGTTGACTTAATGCACGGACTATTTCTTTTTCTAAATTTGCAAAGGTTCCGTCTTCAAGCTTGACGACATCGTCACACCAGAAAGCACATGAAACGTGTACGTAATAATAACCTAAACCAAAAAGTCACCTTATTAGCAAACCTGAATATTTGAAAACCTTTATATATTGCTGTAGGAGTGTCTCACCGGAGGAAGCATAAAAAATATTGCTGAGGTCAGGTTCTTCCGAGTAACCCACAACTTCATCAACAGGTTCGTTCATACTTTCCAAACTTCCCTGCGATGTCAGTCTCCTTTTAAAAAACCAAAACCCAAACTCAATTCACGAACCAGACAAACCTTTGGAACATTTTAATATGTGACCGAATTCAATAACTGCTGAAATTTGCTAATGATGTGCCACGCAATTGTACACTTACTTAACTTTTACACCCTTCGTACGACGGGCTGAAAAATTGGGCTTAGGACTTCGGTCACTGGTGTTATCTTTTTCATTCTTCACTACACTAAGTCCTCTAGAAACCGCATGAGGATCGAAACCCGGAGGAATATCTAATCTTATTAATTCACCTTGGCCTAGCATACTCCTTTCTCCCAAATTGCACAAAGCACATGATTTTCCCGGCCTGGAGACGCATAAAACATAATTAACAAAATGACTCCCTGAGCGTATACAAATCTCAAAATACTTCAAAGAGAACTTACCATTGCTCCGGAAATAATGTGAAATCTTCATTATTTTTTTCAAAGGACGAGGCAACACTACTAGTATCAGATTCAGCATTATCTTCCGCAGTCGTAAATCTCGGTGGTGGAGATTCATGATTGTAAACAGTGGGATCTCCCGAATTACCAGCTACATTATTGGTCCCGCCAACAAAAGGACCACCTTCCGTCTTCTTCCTTCCCCGTCCTCCTCGTCCTCCAGTTGGCATGAACAACCTATATTATGATAGACAAAACAAGACTTCAGAATTCTGCAACCAGCACAGTTTATCACAAAACCACTGTGTCTGCCGAAAGCAACCGCTAATGATTGCAATTCCTATGCACACCCAAGAGCGTTGTCCGAAAAATCCACTTGCAAAATACTGACTTACCCTGTGATTTTTGTTTTTAATTTTTGACTGACGACCGGTTTGGGACTTTTTCCAGCACCATCCTTCCTGGGCCTTCCAGGACCTCTCTTAAAATGCATTGGTTTCCCTCCACCAGCCTGCGGTGGCTGAAGCACTGAGGTATCCATTCCAAGGTAAGGGTCAGCTGAATCTTGTAAACTATGAATTCTTGATGCCCCCACCACATTCGTTGAGGCGGGTGCGCTAGCTAGAATGATATTCAAGAATCAAGCACCATCAAAGGACCAAGCATTTACAAGAATAACCATTCTTCCCCTCTCCCCCTCAAATCTCTCAATATCCCACGGAATACAATCTTTCCCAACTTCATCGAAGGTGACTGAAACAAGCCATGGATCCTGTTGTTTGGATAACTATATACCCCCACACACTCACACAACCCAATAGAATCATAACAAAAAATATCGACTTTAAAGCTGAAGATTTTGCTTCAACAACGAGATTCTACTTGAACGAAAAGTTAAAATT
Organism: Disparrhopalites patrizii; assembly: GCA_034698585.1. Lineage (NCBI taxonomy): Eukaryota > Metazoa > Arthropoda > Collembola > Symphypleona > Sminthuridae > Disparrhopalites > Disparrhopalites patrizii. The sequence goes on along the minus strand of JAQGBT010002653.1, from coordinate 4,125 downwards.
TTCAAAATTTTGAACTTACTAAACAAATTTTCAGCTGACGGAGATCTTGAAGGTGAAGGTAGGGCTGGTTTCGATCTGATATTTTCTTCCGATGATTTGCATGATGCATCCTGATAAGATATTGTCCTGCTGGAATCTTCCTCCATTTCGGAAGGATGCCACTAACTAATCCGATGTATATAGCCAGCAACGGACGGCAGCAGGGATGGGATATGGGATCCTCTACTACTCCAAAAAAAAAGTCTCGTTGAAGTTCTATTGTAAGACCGCTGCTCCATAGCACCACCGTAGGTGTGGCCTCTACGCTCCACCGAGCCCCGCCCTCTTTAGTCTCCACAACCAATCCCGGGGCTGGCTTTCCCTTTTCAAAACCTTGTGCGGGAACACTCAATGTTATCTAGCCTCAATGTTTCATGCTTTTCATACATCTCCAAGCATCAAGCGCATCAAGCCGAAGCATTTTTATCCGTCCTCTCCTCCTCCCACTTTTTTAATCCACAATTATATTAAACAAAGGTTGAAAGCTCTTTCTCAAAAACATCCTTCGTTTCCTCACATTCTTTTCATTCTTGAAAAGTCTCCATTTTTCTGATAGCTCAAAGCGTTAAAAACGGTCTAATTTAATTAGCCATTAATTCCCCTCCATGCTCCCCGCCAAGTTTTTCATTTTTTTTCTATACTCAAAAGGACGCCCTGTGCTCCAAGCAAACGTTTGATCCTCCGTACAAAATCTATAGATTACTATTACCAACTAGTAATTTAGTTATTTGTAAGTACAATCGTAGTAAATGTTCTTAGTAAATTCTTTGCTGTCAAGAAATCTATGTAGAATCTGAATTTAAAACGTCCAACGCGTGTTGCATCATTTCAGTATTTTTTCTCGTTTTTAGTTTTACTCGTACCCAGCTGAACATGAACTAGCTAAGTTGCATTTGAATTAGCCAACCTATTAGTTTGGATTAGCTAAGCTGGATTTGAATTAGCCAACCTATTAGCTTGAATTAGCTAAGCTGGATTTTACCCAAACCGAACTTATATCAATTACAGTAGACAAACCGAACTTGAATTAGCTAAATTGAAATTAACCAAACCGAATTTGAATCAGTTGAATTTGATTAAACCACGGTATGACCAAACCCAACTTGAATCAGCTAAACTGGAATTAACCAAACCTATGCTTATAATAAATAATGACTGCTATGCTGTAATTATTTATTAATTAGTTCCCTAAATAGTCTTAATTGGAGTAAGATGCACAGTACGATCTATTATAGATAATGCATTTGAAAAACTCCTAGATCTCCGCATCGAGTAGATCTTACGGGGAAACCATCCTTTTACTAGGGATTGATTAGCTAATTGAGATGGAAATAATCGGAGATTGAGGCAACTATCCTGGAAAGGACAGTTGTAACAATTTAAGAACCATTATATATCATTAAATATATATATTCCACGAAAACATTCTGAAGGAGCATAAAGGAACTGTACTGAAACCAATGCATCAAAAGTGCTCCAGGTGGGAATTCGGACTGTTTATATGTCGTTCAAATCATGATCATGAAATGGCTGTAAAACTGCTTGGACAATTACCGTACCGATAAACCAGAAATAAACCACATATTTACGTTTAGTTGTGAGCGAAGAACGTCATTTTTACGGGGATGTCAGATGTCATTGGGACACTAATTATTATTCGTAATAAATATGTAATGCATATAAGAAATTCATATTTCGGAAAACACTGGAAATTATTCAAAGTTTATCTATACAACATATGTAGTAATAAATGGTGTATTAACACTGAAATAATAATCTATGAACAGTATGAACTATATACACGTGTCTTTCTCGTACTCCAAAAACAGTCATTTATTCCTTATTCCAAATTGGTATTTAAGTTGTACTTGAAATTTTTTTTTAAAAAACGAGTATATTTTTCACTTAGTGTGTGACAGTGACACATATAAATGTCAATTTAACAGCAAAAAGTCCCTGCTAATGCACAAGCAAATCGCATATGCCATACCAAATGCGCCTTTTAGACGCCGGCACATTTTATGAGCATTGTTTTATTACTGCGAGCACATGTCTAACGTCTAACCTCACGTATTTATGTACGTTTCATTTAAAAAAAAAAAAAAAAGGAAAGTAAGTAAATGATGACAACGTCAACATACATTTTAATTGGAGAAGATACGAAGCTAAGGTATTTACATAAGCATTTATTGGCGCTTTATTGGATCACGTTACATTTTGTTTATATCTTTGTCCAAATTTGTTACGAGGAGGCCAAAGTGGAATTTTAGTAATACGCATTTCAAGGATCATCTCTCTCCCAAAAAGAATGATGAAAAGAATGTGACAGTTTAATTAAAGGGATGGACCATTTAAATCCCGGTGGTTTGGCTCAGCTTTTTATTCTTTTTCAAATCTCCAATCCAAAAAAAAAAAATCATTTAACATTCAACTCATGTTTTTAGTAGAGAAAAACGCTGGGGCAAAGAATCAAACTTGTTTTTTTCCCAAGCTTTGGGAGAAGCGGACGGAGTTGGTCAAAGGGGCGGGAGAGGGCGCTGCTTTCGTCCTCAGGCAACCTGAACCTGTTGAATGATTAAGGCTTCTATTTTAAAGCCGGCGTGGGTGTGGGTGAATAGCTTTTTGTTAGCTGGCTAGACAGAACACATGGATTTCCTTTGTTGTAAACTGCTAGTTTCGAAAATAATAATAAAAAATCAGGTGATTTAGTAACCGATTCGTGATTAACTCCGTCGGGTCACAATTCAGATGGACGTCCGAAGGTCAATTCTAGACATAGTTTTAAAATAATTGTGTTACACTTAAACCATAACTAAATAAGTTCCGGAGCTATCTACATTTTGACATAGTAATTATTGTAAGTACATATGTTGTAAGAGCCCTGATTGTATGTTAAAGATTGAATAGAAGGAAGAATAGAAATTGATTATATTCAAGGAACTTAAACCCTATGAAATGGAACGTATTAAAGAAATTCTTATACATAGAATTGCTGTGATTGTGATGACGGAAGCCGGATTTTGAAGCAAAAGGAGATATTCTAAATGTGGCTGAAGCTGACTTAAGTGTGATTAATGTTATTATACCTTCATTATTATTGCATTATTGTGTACGTAACAATTTGGATGGTTGCACATTACGGAAAAAATCAAATCTGATCGTTTGTAGGTCTTAACTCGGGAGTTAATTGAACTGGATGTGTGCTAGAAAATTAATCGAACATCTGGTTTTATCATTGTGGTGCTCATCACTGCCGTTATATAGGTGCTAAGATTCTTTTGGGAAAACGGATTGTTTAATTTAACCGGGCTAATTAGTAGTGTTTTTATAGCATAATACTAAATTAAATCTTGTCATCTTTCCGTGTTTTTGCAAGTTTGGTTCTTTTTCATGTTCAAAATTTAAAAAAAAACACACCTCAAGATTTAGGATGAAAGGGCAAAGCAGTGTGTGCGGTGCTGGTAGGGTAAATGATACCCGCCAGATATTCAGCTGGGATGAGAATAATATACATGTGAGTTATCCGCAGAAAGAACCGATGCTTTTAGAACTAAAGGTTGGAGAAGAAGTAGCATATTGACGCACATGGGGAAAATGAGATTTATCGAAAACCGCAAAAATTAATGCTCCAATTCGCCCGGGTGTATTCCAGGGCCCAGGGTAGATGTTTCGTATGACAAGCATTAAGCTAATGCATATAAAAAATCAATTTCAGTTTGTAATACATTTGCAAATACCATGGTTTGTCGGGGAATGAACAAACGACACGAACACTATACATGTTGCGTAAATGTGAGCAGATAAAGTTGACATGTCATGGGTGTCAGAAAATAGTAAATATAAACATGCCTCAATATATCACCGGCGGTTGTCCTTAAACTTGTACAATGAAAACGGGATAAAGATACATACGTGCTAAAACAAATTTGATCAGTATGGTACACCTATAGACATACCTATATATGTACTGTAGGGACTACTAATATTTGGCTCACAAAAGTCTCTACACAAATAAATATGAATAGATGCAATTGATTATGAAAACCAGAAGATTTATTCAGTAAAATCAAAGTGATAGTAGAAGAT
>JAQGBT010002652.1:0-22971 GCA_034698585.1 Disparrhopalites patrizii | reverse complement strand
TTTTAACGAACCTGACCTGAACATGAACATGACATGACATTGTCATGTACTACATGTACCTGTGAGGAGCACTGATCTAACCATCTAACTATACCAGTAGATACAAAAAAATAATAATAATAAGGACACTATTTCCAGATGGACAGAATCAGACACCTTTAGTGCTTCAGAAGTACAGATAGTAATGCGGTCATTGCTACGACAGAAAACTGTGGGAGCTCAAATAATACGTGGTAAGAAAATAGTTCAATTTCTCTTGTCGTATTATTACTAACAGTCAATCAAGTGCATTTTGCAAAGCGAGTCACCTTACCATCACCTTTAATATCTTTACACACGCCCGCAGACATTTCTCGTCTTGGCGTACACTTTCTTTGGTAACTGACAATGAGTCCTACGTACGTTTGTGGCCAGTGATTTAATTTCCGGGATCAATTCTGTAAATCTGAATTTTAACATTAGGTACATTTGTCGTAAGCAAACCTGAGACGCTCGCACGTGTATTTTTAATTCTGATCTTGTCATGATTCAAATCCTTGCTACATTCTCTTATCCTTATTGACACGCACTCACGCATACACACTACATACATAGTAAACAGTAGCCGTGTATCACCTACAAATTGTGCAAGTCCGTGAACGTGCTCACACAAACCTATTTTTCAAATCTTTTTTTTCTCTTTAAAAAGATTGCTGAATGAAAATAAGGAACAGAAATGCAAACCTCATTGCGCAAAAAGTGCCTGTTTTTGTGCAATAAGAATTCTACGGTGAAATCCAACCTAAGGTTAAGTTTAAAAAAATCTACACCGTATGTACAATGTCATTGCATTGATTTACACTCGTACTTTGTACATGACTTGTATTATTATTCTTCAAGAGCAAGCAAAAAAAAAAAAAGTTGGACAATAGCATCAGAAAAAAACTTCCTTTATGCCAGTCTAATAGAAGAAATTTGAGTGGTACAAGAGGGAGCTTATTTACACCAAAGGATCTGTGAGTCATCACATAATTTAAAAGGGAATAAGACAATACAACTGTTCTCGCGGGTTTACCTTATGGAGGACACCTCCAAATAAACAAATGTTTCTACAATTTTAAGGCAATACCCAGACCACAGAATTTTTCATGAAAATTACGTACCCACGGAAAGACACCAAAAATCTTTCGTTGCTTCTCTCGTATATTAATACAGATTTGACTTTACAGCAGAAGGAACTTGCTGTCTAACTTACAACTTTTCTCCGTCAGAAATTACCGCAAACAAAGCACTCACTCACTAACTGACACTTCCAGGATTGGAATGATCCAAACAAGAAGATTTTATACCATCATATGCCACCTTTATGTCGATGGAAGCTTCACGGATATTAGGTTTTTAATCAAAAAGTTTACCACTGTGAAAACTGATAATATCTTAATCGCTACTGTGTGTGATAATGATAAGTCAGAGATACTCCCACTTACTATCGACTGATGGTATGATTGTTATAACTTTCTGTTACTCTTAAAATGATTAGAAATGATAAAGTAAATACGATGGTCAAAGACATGCACTAGAGTCCCCTTTGCGGTGAACTCTTGCATATGCATTTAGTATGAACCACCACCCACCACACCATATAAGTATTCTGTGTGTGGCTTTGACTTGTCCTAGTTTACCGTTTCAATCCATATTAGAATTTTTTTTTACTAGTAAAAACATTGGTGGTTTATTTATGTAACCAATATTCTTGATTCTTGCCCAGTACACGCAATTTCCTCCTAAAGCTAACGAAATAAGATAAGTTAATTAGCACAATGTTCCCGAATGAGATTGAGACAAGGGGAAACCTCTATATGCCATATTAATTAGGTGATGAGACCTTCGTCTGGAACGTAATTATATCTACAACTAATGGACAGTGTACTTATTTTGGTGATGTTGCGTGACCTTCATACAGGTTGTGGATTGAAAGCTCTTCTATGAATTTATTCGTTATCCACGCAGTTGTGTATCCCTGGCGTGTGCTCAACACAGCTGAGTATCTGTTCAGGTAGCAGTGTCCCGTAATCTCATTAAAAGGACTTCAAAATAGCAAACGAACATGTTCCTATCACACGTGTGTATGTACATTTATATGTCTGTATAGCATCTATGTGTGTAGGCATACATTCATAGCCTTTAGGAATCTGATTGTCAAAACACGGTGATTTTTTTTTTTTGTGCTTTTTATACACAGCTAAAGAACCAGTCATTGTCTCTGCAGCCAATGTCAATAGTTGTAAATTATTCAAAGGGTACTTGAGATTTTGTGTTGACTGAATAATACCAGGATTTTCCCACTCATTACTCGCCAGCTGCCACGCTGCCAGTGACGAAATAATAATAAACGGAAAGCGATAAAGATAAGCCGGATTCAAACTGGAGTGGAGACTGTACGATACTGTAATAAACATAAAGCGACCCTAACCCTCACGTTCGTTCATTCGTTTCCTAAATCACAAAGGGCTTACTAGAAGAACTGACACTTCAACGCTTAGGATTAGGATATTTCTAGCTACGACGTCACTAGGTCAGAAATATGTACAATGTACAACTTAAGCCTCGATTGGTTATATTTGCGCATGATACATATGTATATTATATATACATAGTACATACTTGAGACCAACAACATACTAGCATAATACAACTTCTTGAGAGAAAGCAGAAAACAAGAGGGAAGTGGAAGAAATACTGGCGATGTGGTAGGGACAAGCTTTCCCCAGGAAAGGCTCAAGTGTGAAAGTATTTTCCAAGACAGAGAATATTGATAATAACGGTTCAGGAATGGACACTGTGACAACCAAAATTGCTTATATATATACTATCCACTAAAATGAAATGACAACTCTGGACACAGCTTTAACTATCACGGGCAGCTGTCCTATTATTATTACGGGAGGAAGACGGGGAAAAGAGTCCAATCTGTTTACTGTATAAGTATATATAGTTTAAACGTGTTTACTTTCTGCTAATAACACGTGTCCTCCCTCGAGAGTACGAGAGAGAGAGAGAGAGAGGACAAGGCTGAAAAGGCGTTATTATTATCATTTTCGGAGGGAAAGTAAAACGAAACACAAGTCTTGTAACGCGCCTTTGGAAAGAGGAAAAACCATCAAGGTATAATAATAATGGCATAGTATCATACTAATATAATTGCTAATCCTACTAACGTACTAACTACCATGTGGCTACGCCAATAGCTAAGCTCCTTCTTAGAACCTTTTCAAACCCGTTTATTAACATGGAGAAAGGACACAGGCTTGAAGAACTGGTCAAAACATAAATGCAAGCCACTGTCCAATAATGCAATGAAACCACTAGTACTACCTAATATTACTTATACACCTACAATCATCCTTGGATCTCTTTTTACAACTTTTAACCCCCACAATCTGAGGACAGGACTGTGGAACATACTGGCAATGCAGAAGTCACAAAAAAACTCTTTCACTAATATAATAAGCAATGCTATGCAGTTAGTATACAGTAGCAGACCTCCGATTTCTAAATCTTTCTCACATCGCCCTTCCTTGGAAGTCACGGTAAAGAAAGACAAAGATTAAAAAGAGGGTTTAAAATTAGACTTCATACATATGTAAATACTTATGTACACATTCGGAGCCATGGTCTTGTACACGGAGGACACGCAAACACATTTTTTCCGACAGTCATTCATCAGTAAACTGCCACCCAAGCTTAATTATTTAGATCTTTATTAGATAGGAATCCACATGGTTTTCATTTCTTGCCGGGGTCAACACTGATGTAAAAGACCTATGCCTGTAATGGTTACCTAACCTTTAAACGAAGTCATTTTAATAATAATTACGTACAAAAATATTCTCCTCTGTTTTCCAGCACCCAAAAGCAATTTAACGTATACTTGAATGTATGCGTAAAAGCATAAATACCTCATAAAATTACATGCTTTCCCGTCTGCTTCCGACTGCAATGCTGGTTGTGAGACTGTCTAATAATAATGAAATGCCGGCATTTTTATTAACATTATATATAAACGCATTCGTAATACCAATGCATAGGAGTTAGTCTCGACCTGCACATATAATATAGTACGTCTTCCCTCTGATACGAATGTATGATGCCCCACAAATTTATTTCCATTTTGACGAGTATGAAAACGTACATAGAAGACAGACACATGGGATATTGAAGGTCACTAAACAGCGAGAGCGTCAAAGAACCTTTTGACTATATACAGCATTTACTAATATAGGGAAGATGAACAAGAACTGAATGACACACATTTCCATAATACATGCGGAAAAATACTATACAAAAAAACACATGCTTCCCTTGCCGCAACTGCATGAAGCAAGTGTAACATGGAAATTATATTCATAATTTTCCCAAGAAAAACAAAAGCGAAATGAGAAAACCCAATTCGTACAATTATGTATTGCTACAACACACCACAAATGTCTACAAAATATTTGCGGAAATTAAAGGCTAAAATTTTGCAATGAACCCGCCACATGTATTCCCAAGAAAGACAGGGGAAAATGAGAAAACATTGGGGAATACCACGGCGGTGTACGTAAAAAGCGCTTCTTGATCCAAGGGAATTATTAACTGTGAACGACTCACTACACCTCCCTAATTAAGTAACTACTACAACATCCTTCCTAAAAGTGGAATTGCAAAAGATACGACAAACTCCATTATACTCAAAACCTATTTTCTATTGTGATTGTTATAAAAAGACATGTGTATAGTAAGTACGTGCTTACGGAGCTTTTTTTTTTTTAAATTCACACGACATGAAAGCCTTGTGGTGATAAAATAACGGGAGTAGTTTAAAAAAAAAAGGGGGAAGACATGAATGAGTAATGACAAGGAATAATGTCGTTAACGGTAAAAATTAAGTGCTGACTGCTGACTAAATTATTTTCCTTACCTTTTACAACGACATCCAGCCAAAAATTGTGGACGACTGTCAGACTGGTGGTGTATGGCCAAGAGACGAGTAGTAACACTGTGCACTTACTAATAATAATACATTGGGTTTCTTTTTTTTCTTTCTTCAACCTCCTTCGCTATACAGTATTACCTCCCCTGTTGCACCTGTTGCAGTGCAGCACTAAATGGTCATGAACGTTGGTAAACACTCATTTTTCAGTCGTGCCAAATTCCATACACTATATAGGTACTTAAAATATATGTATACCTTTTTATTATTGTTGTAGTAGAAGGATCCCCCTTTATCTCTCCGCCTGCCCTTGTGGGGAGAGGAACACAGGATATATTTTTCTATAACTAAATATTCTTATGATTATGAACTAAATATATATTTACAAATATTCTTTTAGAATCCCACCGGATTCTTATATATCCGTACACTTGAAGAATTTTTTTCTTCCCTTCTTTTTTTTTTTTTTTTTACTTCACTGGATTATTTAATACAGATTAACGGAATCAGCTATATGGGCTTAGGGTACATAAAATATTGTTTTGGGTACTATATAGATTACAGAGTTAAGGCACTAATGCAGAGAAACTTGTGTAATTGGTACAACTAATTATTTATTGCCTGCATATTTTCCCTCATAATAGTTTCCACTTGGCCTACACAATGACAGATATTGAGGAGGACCAGAGAGAGAGAGAGACAGAGAGGAGAAAAAAGCCTTTCGTTTGCTGGTAAAATGGGCTTAAATAATTTATGTCAACCACTATAAGGCTATTTTGATGTTGTTTGTTGAGCAATTAATTGCGGTAGTACAGTAAAAATTTGTAAAGGGGACGAGGACCGTAGCAATTTACTAGGCACTATGACGCACACTGTCCATCTTCTTTACTGATTGAGCCTTTCCACACAATGAGCAACGTTTCTTTTCTTTTTTTTCCTTTTAATCCCGTATAAATGTGTACCAATGTCACTGGAATCACATAATCAGGGATTTTGAAGCTTCTGTGAAATTTTTACTTGTTCATTTTTCTTTTCTTTTCTCTTTTTTTTTTTTTTTTTTGACAAATATTTGTATGGTGAAAGTTAGTGGGAGCTGATAGTAGTATAATTTCGTCGTAATAATTCTTTCCACATGTGCTGAGGAATGTCACTTGACACCGTGTGTTTGCCTCATGTATGTATACACAGAACTGTTGCTTTCAAACTATTTGCAAGAGAGTTTAAAAGCCTGGGGCGACCAGACACCAGACTCTGATTACGGTAATGATGCTGGGAATAACAAAAATAGTAGTAATAATATCACTTCATTGTCCGTAACGTACCACTCCCACACAACCGTGACATTGACTCATGTCCACATTGACTAGTTATTATTAAGGACTGAAAATGCAGGAAACTAGCTCCCATAATTAATTGGAGCTTCTATCACAAAATTTTCACCTTTAGAAGACATTGAGAAAAAAATAATTATATCCCTTCCCCTTTCCACGATTTTGGGGAGCCACGTTTGTGATATTGATCCACATACATGTGTAATTTCCCTCCGTTTTTAGATATTTAAGTAACGTCACCGTAAATAATTTAAATGACAGGGGAGGGCACGAGGTGAAGGCTTCAATAAGTAGCTGTGACAGAGACGATTATTAATGATAATGAATACGTTTATGATGATGGGAAGCGACGAGCAGATTCTCCATAATTGTATGAACTGGCACGGTGAAATTGTGAGGCAAATAGTCTTTTATAAATTCACTTCCTCTGGTTTTTTGACGGAGTCTTTTTATATATAATTTTGATCACACAAAAATTGGCAGTTTCAAATCAAATGGAACCAAGCGGGATTAATGCGGAAGTGCAAGTTTATTGTCACGAAACACTGGAAAAGCGACGATTTTAATGAGTTTAATGTCACATTTTCAGCCGTGTATTCATGAGAGAAGCAAAAGTTCCTTTTGACTCTGTTTCTTGACCAGCGATTGTGTGACGTTCTTTCTCTTGTTATTATTATTTTTACTACAATTTAACCCACAATGAAGCACGAGAGAAAGTGGGGTGGAATTTAAAAAATATTTTGTATCAAGGAATTCAATGGTGACAGATTTTTCCGTGTGCATGAGAAGCACGGCCGTATACAGACCTTGAAATTCGGAAATGTTGCCGCTGGATCGTCTTCCAGGAAATATAATTCACAATTTGACAAACTCGACGGAGTAATGAGTTATTTTGTAGCCCTTTCAAAAGCACCACGGGAGAGAATTGTAGAATGAGGGATAGCAGGAACATAAAGTCTGTTACTCGTTAAACCTTTTCCACCCAGTGACAAGCCGAGAATTAAAAATATTCGGAATCACAAAAACCCTAGGACAGAACTTTAAAATCCGGCGTACTTCTCCTGAGACTTTTGCAGACTGTAGATAGGACTGTCATTACGGTGGTAAGGCTTATGGCATGTGTTATGTTGTAGCTATAACTTCATATTGCTTTCTACTACCGACAGTAGTGTGTACCTGTGTACTTACAGAAAAACCGATGTTTGTGTGCTACTTAGGGAACACAATATCAAGTGCACAGGAAATAAATGATATTTCAAATATAGTGTTGTGAATGTGTGGTATGAGAGCATGATAAATATCATAGGACGCGAAAGACTTTTTACTCTAGAACAAAATAAATATTACATTCAATGCTACAGCATAAACCCACTTGGTAATGCGACATAAATATTTAAAGGCATTATTAATGGGAAACATGTGCTTACATTATTAGGTAAGGGGAAACCGCTTGGAATCGAATCAAACTTTTCGTGGTACAAGCGTTTGATTTATATAGGAGATATAAAGTCAATACAATTATATTATTCACATTTATCAAGTGGTTTCACATTTCTTATATACCTATATGCTAAAATAAAAACGCTTGTGTACAGATATATTATACTAATTTTACGCTATATTATTGATTTTGGTATCAGGTACAAAAAAGGGATGAGAATTTGACCGGGTCGATACAGGTTAAGAAATCAACCAGCATTTACCTAAACGTCGTGTATGACAAATCATTTACAAAACTAATGACAACAAGGTAACTTTATGCTTGAAGCCTTGAAGGCTAATAAAGCTGAGATCAGAGTTAAAAACTAGGAAATGTTTCAGGGATGTTACTTCCCTAACCTGAATGGACAACATATAGGTAACACATATACGTCATGGTATGGTCGCAATAGGTATCAAATTGATTCTAATTTTACAACAAAATATACTTATATTTAAAAATACAAAAATTCAAACAAGCGTGCTTTCAATTTCAATGACTTCAATCAATTGTAAATTAAAGTTTTACTTTAACAATTGTATGTATACTTTTTAGAATCTTTTAAAAATCGTAGTACACTCGGAATGATTTAACTGTGCAACACGATTTTCAGCTGGAGAAATTGCAAATACACGCAGTTTTTCCAAAAAATGTATCCGGCGAAAAACTAATAAGACGGATGTGAAATAGAGAGACACTCAAGATTCTGATTGTAAATCGTACCGAATGTAAAAGTTATACTGTTACCTGTATACACAAATACAAAAAATTAACTATACCTAACACAAAAGTATAGGAATACGTTGTAGACAAAATAGAAATCACGGGGTTGTAATATAAAATATTATCATCTCCACTTTTACATCTCATTCAAACAACTGGTCAAATATAGCAAATTACTTGCCGGTATAACGGTCTTCCCAATTAAATAGTAGATTACAGTCGAACTAGTCATTCGAACTCTCGAAGTTAAGGCTAAAATATCATTAATAGGAATCCAACAGAAACAGTGGACGGATGAGACAATGAGTATTATAGTTTGGGCACTTTTTTCAATAACGATGAAGCAAAGTTGTTCCTGTCAGCAGAGCACAAAGAGGAACAAAAACACTGGCCAAACAAGAAAAAAAAAGCACAATAAATTATATTATAACGGATTCGTCCCAATAGTCAATTACCGACAATCTTTGGGTGTTTACAAGAAACCAAGTTTATTAGACATTTGAAAAGGACAAGATGATACAGAATTTATTTGCGATATATTTTATGGGCCAAAAAAGAAACTTGTCCTTTGGACTGAGTGTTGCAAGCTAACGAAAACTTTTTGCAAGCACTTTTAACACCTTCACTGCCTGTATTACCAATCATTGGCAATTACTTTTCAATGGAAATGGCACTTAATTCAAGTGATAAAAGACTTTTTAAGACCGTCGTTCGTGTGCCGTGCTTTTGCATCCAAGCCACACGCCAACTGATTATTCAGTGATAATTCCATCAGAACTGTCAATGACTGTCTGCTGCCCATTTCAAAAAAGTTGGTTATATCACTACTTAAATATAGATCAAATACTTCAATATATTCACATGAGTACAGTGACTACCGTGAGAAAAATTCTCACACACAAAACAGTTAACCTATACAGAAGAAGAAAAATTGCCGGTAAACAACAAGGATGTTAGGAATAATAATAAGTCATGCTTTTACATTTTACACGTACTTTTACTCCTTTTTACCTTGCTCTCTCATTTTTTGTTCTATATTTGTTGACATGTGTAACACTTTTCGTGAAATACAGAAAAGAACAAATGTTCTTCTCAGTGTTTGATTGCCACATGCATATAAGTACTATGTACGTGTACATCTATTAAAAAAATCCGTAGCGTGTAATCTACTTAAACTGATTCCCAACAATTAAGCTTAACAAATGACGAACAAGGAAAAAGGAAACAGGGCAGACAAGAGTTATAATACGTACTAGAATATGAGCAATGAATAATAAAGAATTGAAACTAATCAACAACAACAATGAATAATACGACGATGGCTGTTGTCAATACTTTGAAAGCGGCGAAACTTTGTCCATATAGATTGTCCGAAACTTATAACACATTGCTAATAATTCTGTAATTATATTAAATCTTCAATTTTCTTTGGGAGAAGTTCAACAATTTGAGCACGTTTTGAACTGACAGTTACAAATGTGTTGAAGACATTAAAAAAAATGGAACGAGCGGATGGCTGCGGATTTAAGTTTTAATGACGATTTAATAAACAGGATTATGTATAGACTTGTTTACACGAACCACAATCAGTTTCTTGTCAAAAAAGAAGGAAAATAGAGAAAACGGGAAATACACCAAATTCTTCCTTTGCAATACGTCTGAGAGAGAGAAAAAAACGTGGAGAGAAGAGAGGAAGAGACACTTGTTTATGTATTTTTTAAATTATTTACACAGAGAAAATAAAACTTTTCCTTCATACAGACGTCCTCGACGAAATGAAGCCGCAAAGGAACCGTAATTTATATTCATTTTTTCCTCGGGTATTCCAACAAAAATGTATTTTACATACTTATGTCACTTATTTATATGCAGAAGGAACATGGCACATACTGGTGAAAGGAAGGTTAATGTTATGGATGGTAATTAAAATTTTCTCTAGCCGAGTTCAAGAAGGTGAATAGGGGATAACTTTGATACTTTATTTTACTGATTATTTGTCTTGTCTTTTAGTTGTTTTTCCTTGTTCCAGTTTTATTCTATTTAAATCCTCTGCGGGAGTTTTCTATAGCCCGAGTGCTGTCTCCGCAGTTCGTGTATAAAATTTTATAGAAGAAAAAAATAGACATGTTATTTCTATGCTGTCTGCTGTCTGAATAAAAGGATCCACACATTACCATTTCGTCCCCCCCCTAAAGATTTGTACACGTGCGAAAAACAAATTTCCATTTATTATTTTTGTCTTAAAATTTGTTGAAAGTTAAAAAAATGTTCCCGAACTTTTGAATTGAAGAAATCGAAATCGAAATTGAATTGAAGAAATCGGCTGCTGATTCAGCGGGTTTCAATCTTTAAAGAAGTACAAATTAGGGCAAAAGTTGTTTTGATTTCAATTTTCAACCAATCTTGTGTTTATATTAAAATTATATATATTAAAAAAAATTTACTTCCCGAATACAATGTTAAAATCAAAATTTTGTGAATTATTGAATCTGTGGAGCCGATCACGTTAAAGCTGCGTGGAGATGATAAATTTTTCAATTTATGTACTTCAACCTCGAAGTACAAAAATATGATTGATTTATTATTGACCGTCTTTTTCTCCGTCAAAGTCTATGAAACTCAAAATTTTGGACTTCTATTTGTTATTTATTTTTCCATGTCCTCTACCCCAGATGCTCACCTTGGTAACTGGTAACCAAGGTGAGCATATCACAGATACTGCCAGTATGCCAGTATCTGTGATGTTATCCATACAAAAAGTCTGATAAATGCAACTGAAATAATTTTGGGAATGATTAAATATGGAGATAAAATAAATATTGTCTACGATTGAAGATGTGTCCAAACCTTCTGTGGAAAGAAGGGGGAACGTGAAAAATTGGTACAAATTTCGATAATTTCAATTTCAATTTTCAATTGCACAATGTACTGTATGGCAGGGAGGGGCGTGTAGTTTTTGAAGTAACCCGTACAAAAAAAACACGTTATACATGAAACTATTATAGATAGAAGTGCTAGTTCACGGGAAACGGGTAGCGGGATTTTTTTTTCTACTCTTCGACCATCTCCGAGTCTGAATCCGCCCGCTCCGGGGAAGAAGGGAATGGCGGTAAATTTAAATTTTTTTTCTTTTCCGTTGGTATTTATATATATACACACACTTACAACAGACAAAACAGAAGCTGGTCGGGACACTATTCGGCATATTCCTAGGACACGAGTCGTTCGTAGCTCCTGAGTCCTAATGTAACTCTGGAGCTTATCTTTCTGTCGCCCGATAATGTACATCTGGATTTAGTACAGTATAACTCTCCCAGTTATTTAAGAAAATAACTTAGAACATCAATTTTCTTCTAATCTGCTAGGTCTCATGACCAGGAACTTTCAGGGCGACCTGCGGTGGACATTTTCTCCTACATGTCCCACAAGCCGCGTAAAGGCACGGATTCGACATTTTTTGTCTGGTCACTTTAGCGTTGACATTTGTGACGATATTATATTAATACTTGGCCAGCACATTCATAATGACCATGCCTCGAGAGGGTTTTTGAACGATGACGATATGTTACTGCATTGACCTCCAGAGGTCAATACATTTAGCTTGGGGTCACGGATCAAAGTTCGTCACATTGACCCGGACGTTTTTTAATTATGCTTAGCATATACGTACAAACAATGTTTTAATGGGTCTAAAACGAGTAGCTGTTTGAGTTTGACCTCCAGAGGTCAATGTTTTTAGCTTGGGGTTAGGGGACAAACTTGGTCAAATTGACCCGGATGTTTTTTAACCATGCTTAGCGTATACGTACAAACAATGTTTAAATGGGTCTAAAAGGAGTAACTTTTGATGGGCTTGACCTCCAGAGGTCAATGTGCTTAGCATGGGGTCACGGAACAAACTTGGTCAAATTAACCCGGACGTTTTTTAATCATACTTAGCATATACGTACAAATAATGTTTGAATGGGTCTAAAAGGAGTAACTTTTGATGGGTTTGACCTACAGAGGTCAATGTGTTTAGGTTGGGGTCACGGAACAAACTTGGTCAAATTGACCCGGATTTTTTTAAACATGCTTAAAATGTTTCTACAAACCAATATGTGTAACCTTTCAAGCTTGACCTCCAGAGGTTATCTAAGTTGTGATTGTTTATTATGTATGGTAATGATTCAAGATGTCACAACTCACAACTCTGTTAATCTTTCACAACTTTCTTTGTTGATTGTAAATGTGTAACTTAAATTTTTATGTCATCTATGTAAAATGTAATGTATACGGTGGGCAATGCTTATGTCCAACGATGGCAGAGTCGGCACTCAAAGTATACGGCTCGGCATAGAGAGCTGCGCGCTTTCCCTCCCATTCGTTTCCCTCTCCTCTTCCTCTAATGACCCGTTGTTGTCAACGGCACATTGGATTTTTCGATTTTTGTGTTGTTAAAAATGTTGCTCCCTTCCTTGTATTGTTTTAGTCCCTATATAAATAAGTAAATAATTTAATTTTTTTAAATAATTTTCGACTGGGCCTACATTCCACTGGGCACTGTCAAAACTGTAGTATTTATATTATTTTAGACGTTATTTATTGTCTTTTGTTGTGATCCAAGTCATTCATATTTTGTGAATAGTGTATTTCTTAGAATAATTGTTCTTTTAAAAAAATATTTTTGCTCCTTCATTTCTGCATGATTGTGACAAAACGGTGTGAATGAGCGGTGGTGATTGTTATATTACGATTTTTTCAGGGTATATTTTTTTTTTGTTATATACACATTAAGATGAGTGGTAGGAGTGACTGTGAAAATGTACGCGATAGTACACTTGATGATGACAAAACCGCCCTTCCCTCCTTGTCACCTTTAAGTTTGTCATCTTGTGCTCGAATGGTCCAATTTTCTACTGACACTAGTCCAACTAAAGTTAATATTTGTAATAATACGAACAATGACGCCATCCCGAGCTTGGGAAGTCCACAGGACGATAGTACAAATAATTTTGGGGGATTCAAGTTGGACCTACCTTTGGTTTACAATAGCCTTAAGTTTATTCATTTTCGGGGCACGACCGCCGTGTCATGCTTGGTGACCTTGCGTCGACGAATTGATTTGAGTACAGCGTTCGAGAAGGTCAACTTGGAGGAGAGATTATTGGGAGTGAGCAAAGCGGGGGTCGCGACCCCGAACTTGGATGCCTCAGTCAATAAATTACGACATGGACATAGTGAGAAGAAACGGAGAGAGACAGTTTTGCACCAAATTAATGAGGATTATCATAGTCGGAAGAAGGTTACAAAGTCAGTTGGAACCGAAAAAGACAATGCGTGGAAGAAGCTCCTGGCCATATTCCACTGGACTGAAGGACTAGCTACTACAATCACTGATGACAATAAGGGAAACCTTCGAAACGGGACTCAGATGGATGACAAGGCTAAATTGGCCTACCAAAAAGAATTGGCTGATTGTTTCTCCGTCCCTCCGAGTCGGTTACTGAATTTTCAATTTGACGAAGGACTTGGAATCAAGTGGGAGGAAATTATTCATAAATTACGTGGCATGGTCCACCATTTAGTGTATCCGGATCTATTGAAGATGATTGCCTTTCGCGAATGGCAGAATGATAAGGGAAACTTAAATAAGTGTGCTTACTACCTAGCGGAAGCTCATGGAACTCACCTGCGAACCGATTTAATTGACAAGCACTGCCTCTTCTTTTGTAAAAAGGAAGAATCAACCAAGACTGAAGTTGGGAGTCCACCAGCTGATGACAAACTACGCAAAAAAGTATTCGTTAGACAAATTAAGGATGCCATTACCTTCGGGAAAAAATTTGACGATTTCTCTGCCTGCTTAAATGATATTAATCCTAACTGGAACGTTGTGCAAATTTCGGCCTTGACTTTCAGTAACAATCGATTTGGCTCCGAGGCAGCCGAATACAGAGTTACACCACCAATCTTCTTAAGCACCTTCGTGCATTTGCATGGAGATGCACGACGTAGCTGTTTTGTAAACTACATTAAAGAACCCGTCCCCAATCCCGCATCAAGAATGGGACATGGTATACTGGAGGAATTCAGAAAAGTAATGACTAAGAACAAGCACATCAATGATGTTTACAACGGATCTCGCACAAAATATTGGGATATCCGAGCAGAACACAATAAACATTTATCAGACGTACTGGAAGCAATTGAAACAAATTGGCTCGCTCCGTACTCCTTTTTACTTCCGGGGAACGTCAAAAGCTCATCATTACAATCTAAAATAATGTCAAAAGTGACAGATATCCATTCTGGTGTAACAAAGCTCAATGATCAAGAACGTATATTTTTGTACAAATTAATGGAGAATTACCGCCTTGTTGACTCTTGTACAAAGAGTCATCTAAAACAAATACTGGAAACGCATTTTAAAATATCTTCTAAAAAAGCTGGACTTATGCTTGAAATCGTAACTAACTGTGGAGAAAGTATGCTGGAGGAAGAGGAGAGGTGGCCTACAATTTTAATACTGGATCAGGTAGGTTTACCTTAATACCTAGTACGTACAATACATATTATCATTTACAACTGAATTTGTCTTCAGGAAAAAAATAATTTGTTTCAGGAACTCGAACAACTACCATGGGACTGGCTTCCATCACTCCGGACTACTAGCGTCACTAGGATGGCCTCTATAGCCGCAATATACTCAGCGATAAAAGTAGTTAATATAAGTCGTCCGAGGTATCCAGCAATCGTGGATACTTCAAAAGGCACATTTATTTTAAATCCCGATGGTACACTAGCAAACGTCCAGAAAAGGCTGGAGGCATACCTTAAAGCGCATAAGAAATGGAAGGGCATTATAGCAAGAAAGCCAACGTTTCAGGAGATGGAACATACACTTTTAAATCATGATATTATGCTGTAAGTTTTTTACAAACTATGTATAGCGTACTAACGAAGAGTTATTCACCTAATTTCATTGACTTTACAACCGATTTTGTTTGCAGATATTGCGGTCATGGTAGTGGAATCAATTTCTTTCCTGACTTCGCCCTACAAAAATTGCTCTGCAATGCCATCCCTATTCTTATGGGTTGTTCCAGCGCACAGTATCGCTACCACGGACCAAAAGCCAATTCTTCTTCAGTAGTTACGTCGTATTTAATTGCTGCTTGGTAAGCCAATAATATTAGACGTAATAACGTAATAAGCAACTCATTTACGTATAATATGCTGGTATTGGAAATGTTTTAACGCTACTAAACAATTGCATTTGTGCAGCCCAAGTATTGTTGGATTCCTGTGGGAGGTGACGGATGCAGAATGTGATCGTGTGACTGTCGACATGTTGCAAAGATGGGCTCCGGGCCCAACAAAGCTTCCAGCCTTTCCTAATTTTGATACTAAACTGCATAGACCACAAGAAAAATGTCTGGCCACAGCTGTGCTCCGCTCTCGCAAAGCTGCAACACAATTCCTAACGGAGGCGGCGCTCGTCAATTATGGACTTCCGATTGAGACCAAATGAAATTTTCACACAACTGTCTTTCCAAGTATCGACTGAATATGTTTCAGTGTTAGTTACGCAGACATAAGTTAAAAAAGAATTTGAGTAGGTATGTACAATACATGCCTGAAATTATACAGACTTATTAGGATTTAATCTGAATATTAATAATTTTTTATTTTTAAAAGTTATATCAGCAGATTTTTTCATGATATTTTTAATTTTCTTAGCAAATTTTGATACAAAATAATACAGATATATCTTTCTTACATTTTGTAAAGCGGAAAGAGACGTGCATGATTGTGACAAATAAATATGCAAATATTTACTCACATTTGATCAATGTCCACATCATTGTTTTGAACCCTATGAAATCAAATCAATACAGTTATTTTTCCCGATAACAAGCTTATGCGATTTAAAAAAAAATTATTCATTTTTCTGCATAGCTTGTTTGCTGGTAATAATACTTAATATGCATTCGTGGATTGACGCTTTAGCGGAAAAAGTCAGATTTGGTCCACAATATTGATGCATAACATGATTTTGTTCTAGACATCTAGAGTATAGACAAATTCTCCACGTAACAAAGCAGGCGGAGCGTGTATTCGCCAGAGTTCATTGTAATGTGTCAATTTTGCCCCCATGTACATGTTATGGTGGATTAAAGGTAAGCAAATGTCCCATTCTTATTTATACGAAAGTTTACATTACCATCACCGGTATTCCTCGCCAACATAGTCCTTCAATTTGTAGTATAAGTGTAGGCCCTCCATTCATGGATTCTAAAAGGTGTCAATAATTGTCTTTTCTGAAAGTCGACATATTGTCTTTTGTTATTTTTATTTTAGGCGACTTGAAATGTAACCACAGTCGTCAAACGTACGATGGTTATTCATACTCATGACAATGAATAGTAATCATAATGATACTGAATGAACCCAATACCAGATTACACAAGGGAACCCAGCGCCATGGTTGTGGAAACATACATGTATACGTTTTAGTTTTAGCTATCTGAATTGACTCGCCAAGGTTGGATTAGCCCTCATCAGTCTTTCCTATTTCTCCAGCTCCCAGCTAAAGTCTGAATTTTGGATCGTAAAATGAGCCCAAAAATATTACCTGGCATGTATACTTACGGATGTTTTGAAAGGCAAATATTATTTTCTACATTGAATATTATTTTTCTTTACCAGTCATTCCTATACAGATTTACAGGCAAGAATTAGACAATGAGAGTAAGTACAGGGGGGGGGGCAGAAATCAGAGAATTTTAATTGATTAGGTCATATTAGACCAGTTCATCGCCACCCTGTACCAAAGCAAGCTCTTCATCTCATAATAGTGAGTTGGAAAACCAAGAAAATCTATTCAGCAAGAATTTTAATAAACTTTAATTAAAATCGCTTTGTCGCTTTACTGTTCGTGTTTAAAAGTTGGTTTTACTAGATTGATTATTACGGGAGCACAAAACTCACTTGCACAGCTCGGATTTACCCTTTTATGTGAGTTTGAATTTCCAATTTCAATTATGCTTTTTGTCTCTTTTAAAATCCATTCTTTCAAATATAACTTTGGCTCTCAAATTGGTTTTGAGGAAACGTTGAAGTTGAAATTCATTTGTGCGGAAAAGATCACTCTTCTGCGCTAAGCACTGTTGCATTTAGGAACATCTGTTGCTATCTTGCTATCTCTGTACTGTACCTATTAATAATGCCATATTAAAATTAAGATAATTATTTTTATTTGCGTTATAAAACACATTTTTTCCTTCCACTAAACAATGATAAAATTGTACTGACATGAGGATTCACAATTCTGGCTTCCATGTCATATGGCATAATTAAAATAGGACCTTTGTTAACTAGGAAAAATGTTAAATTTCGTAAATGTAAATTACAACTTTTAAAGAGGGGAAGAATCGTTTCAGATGAAACAATATCGTCTGGTATACCCAAGAATTTATTCAACACTTCTTATTGGACATTGGACCTCATATTGATGTAGCAACTCTTTTTTATAGATTAGCCATTAAACCTGGTGTTGTAAATTGCTTCTTCGGAATTTTTTCGCTCGATATTTTGCGCAATTATTTCAGTTTGAGTGACGATGTTACTTGTTTTCCGGGTGAAGTTTAGAGCTTCTCCTTGCAATTACGTGTATAAATTGTTGATTTTCAAGGGACACCCGAGAGGGCGACTCCTCCAAGAATTCTTCTCCGTGTTTATTCCGGGCGAAATGTGCCGAAAATATCCTATAGCTTCTTCCGTCTACAGAATTGACCCTGGAAGGAGGAAGATGAGAATTCTTACGGATGAATCCTTCAAGTCATATTTGAAATCCTGTGTCCCATGAGAATGTTTGAGACGGATTTTTTTAGTTTCAATGTCCGTAGCCGGAATTCACCTGCATGCTCCAGGATGGACTGCCAGCGTTTCTCCGACAATAAGTGTCCAAATTCTTAAGAAGAATGTAGTTTTAACAGCTTCGGAAGGTAATCTCATTCCATCCTCATGATTTACTCCTTATCTACCACTCCAGATTAGCCAGAAGGAAAGCAGAAACAAAACTCATTTCAAAGAGAAGTTTAATTTTATTGAGGACATAGAAAAACAAACTCTATTCCGATCAACAAAAATTGGTCAAGTAATGATCGTACGCATAATTTTCAACAAAACTGATCTTTTTCGATTTGCCTCCCCGAACAAAAATAAATGGATAGAAGTTTATTTCCAGACTCAAATCTTATGGTTATGATGGATCTTCTAAAAACATCGCATGACCTTTGTTGTCGCAATCAGGCTTTCAGGCAATCAGACATATTCCTTAGCACAACCCTGCATGGTCATAAGAATGATCCATGTACTCCCAGCCAAATTTTATTTTGGATCTAAAAAAGTGTGACGATTGATATTTGGGGGTCTTAATTGACGTGGAAAATATGTAGCCAAGAGTGCAAAGGTACTCTGATCTCCAAGCAAACATAGGTATACAATACACGTAGAAGTAATTACAATTAGCAGTATAATGAATAGAAAAGAACTGTCTTTATTGAATTCTGCAGATCTATTGTTTGTTTATCAATATCAATTACCGATAATACTGGGGCTACTATAGGCTATATTAAGGGATTTTGCTTAATTACCAATAGGGTAATTAATGATATATTGGGGAAAGCACAATCGTCATTAGGAATTATCCAGAGCTCGTAGGAGTGCACCATTAGGGTACATCCATTTTTACACTCACAAACTGTAAAACAAATTAGGAAAAATCATAATATTGACAAAGTTATTACGACTTTCCCGTGTGAAGTTGAAAAATAAGCAGAAACTCTGCCATGAACCCGTAAAGAACAAAATTAAATCACGTTAAAATGCAAAACTCATTTCCCTTTGCTTTGCTTTTACGATCATTAATGAGACAAAAACAATTTCCCGGCAAACCAAGCATTTTTGTTGTTGCACATTTATTTTAAGAGGTTATTCAAATAATTTGGTTTGTTTTATGCCTCTACAAAAGAAGCAAACCAAAATACGTAAAATATTGTCTAGTAAGAGTCTAAGATTGCATGAAAAATAATGTTCACTTTCCCGTCCTCCTCGTGGAGGTCTCGGCTGCGTTACAGTGCATCGATATAGTATAGAATCTATTACATGACCAAATTTACATACCTCACATACATAATTGATGTTTACCAATTTTTCCAATGCGAAAACGGTTCTATACCATACCGGCATAGAGCCTTTTTTGCGCCTTTTGGACTTTCCACGTTCAGAATACATACGTTGGGTTTGCGCTGTGTCAAGATTCCCCAGAAAATTCCCCGTATCTAATAAAATAACTTACATTCCATACAGATTAATTGATTGATGGACCTGAATTCCAACGATATGGCCACGTGGAAGGAAACTGTGAAACAAACGCAATTAATATCTAACAAACGATTCTATTTGTCGGCAAATTGGTAACCCACAAGTGGGAACGGCATGACACTCTCTCATGATTCCCTGCTAGTTCTGTTGCATACAAATATGGAGATATACATATTTGGCGCAAGGGATCATGTGAACCTACATAATTTTCGAGAAAAACACTCCTCAAAAACTTTGTTTCAACCCTGCACAATACGACCACATAAGTAAGGTACGCAGAATGTATACGGTACAAAAGATAAATGACTTGAAAGACTACCAGGAAAACGGAACTACCAGGAATGTTGGAAATTTTTGGGATAATTAATCCCCCACAGGCTCACCTTGGGGATTAGTACCCATAACATTTAGTAGATCCTGCTCATTAGTAATTGACAAATGGAATGACAAGTACGAGTGAGTTTTAAGTGATTGCAATACATATCACCACAAAAAGTTCCTCTGGTCCTGTTAAATACATGGGTTTCGGAGTATAAAAAAAACACACGTATACATATATACAAGGATATTTGGGAGCAGAAATTCCCCCTAGAACTCCTTCGATGGAGACAAGGTGCCCAGGGAATCAACAAGGGAATGATTGTGACGCGAGAGCAAGGCATGACACCCCGAGAGGTATAAAAAAAAAAGACTGAGAGTTGAGTGGGATACCTTACAAGGGAATTGGGGGGAGTTGCTACTCGACGAGAGAAAGCGAGAGAGAAAGCTACGGAGAAAGCGAGAGAGAGAGAGAGAGAGAGAAAGCAAGAGAAGAACTAAGCGTGCATTCCTATCTCTCCACTCGTTCAGTCGAGCTTCAGCCCCCAGTGGCTGCACATGCTTTCACATCTTAATAGCTTTTCCTGATTTAAAAGCACAGAGCACCATTACATCGGATAATACTTTCATCACGCTCTTCAAGCTCTTGTGTTCTGTTCCACAAAATAGATCTTTTTCTCTCTCTCTCTCTCTCAGTCTCATTCGCCCGAACACGCCACTGACTTGCTGAAACCATCTTCTTTTTTTGAGTCTTCTTCTTCTTCTGTCATCAATCTGCTACCTACTCTTCCATCCATTTTCTCCTGAGGTTTGTGATCACTCTTTATTCTTCTTTTTTTTTGGGGGGGGGGGATTAATACTTTACCATAACATCACAATATTTTATTAATAGTTTCTAAACGAGCATCAAAGAAACGACCTTATGTCTTGATTGTGTGCCTCTAATGCATGTGTGTATGTGTACTCGGAAATAACGCTTTGGGGTTATTTCGAGAATGTTTTTTTTCTTTGTAATAATCAGTTCACAAGACGATGATTTTCTTCTTTTTTTTCCCCGAACCCATTTTTAGAGGATGTACCAGAATAGCTTGTGAAAGGTTCTTTTTTATTATTTTTTGGGTGGGGGAGGGGGAAGAAAGGCCATTCCTTCCAGCCAAAGATTCTTTTCTTTATTTTTCAATGATGAAATCATGCATTATTCATGGATATAATAAGGAAGAATACTTTTAAGCACAGAAACTTTTTGAGGAGGGCTTTTCTCCCGTCATTTACATATTACGTACATTCATGCCTTCCTCCTTTCTCCCAAGTCATGTCTCCGCTCTTCCTTTCTCTCCTTTCTCAGGACGGGATTGAGGAGAATTGTATTATGCTATTCCTGGAATTTTCTTTCACAAAGCACTTTCACCTGACACCTGATGAATGGGTGACTCCGTTTTTCCCTTTCCCCTTAATTCTCTCCCGACATTTATGATTTCTTTTTTTTTTATTCTTGGAACACCGGACGGTATACTTTAGTAGTAATTAGTGACGCTGTAGAGGTGCTTAATCCAGTAATAATTCCCTCCTTTTTCCAATTTTTGTGACCTTTTCTCCCTTCCGCAATGAAATTAACCTCCCTTCGTACATATTAGGAGAGCCATGGGAAAGTGTAACCTACATAAAATCGCAACAAGTGGCGGCGGCGAACTTCTCAAAACTTGTTAATACTTTTTTTTTTCTTCTCAATTACATTCCGAGTCGTTTGTCACAAGGGGGGATTTCTTGGTCCTTCAGCACATCCTTATGCTTCCAGTTCCCCACGGAGAAAGGGTTAGAATTGAGTTGTCTAATTCACTTTTGACTTTGATCAAATGTCCTACGCACAGTACCATACCTACTTCAGCTCACCCTCTGCTTTTCCCCTCTATGTGTTACAAACAGCTTGGTTTCATGATAAGCATCTAGAGGTTAATTTCCACCGTCGCGTCATCTCATGTTGCTCTTTTACACGATAAATTGAACAGGTGAAAACAAGCGATTTATTTGATCGTCGTATCAGTAGCGACCCACCCTTCTGTTGTTGGGGTAAATCAGTTTATCCCTGAAGGGAGAAAGCACCCCCCATTACGTACGTCCAATTAATTCGTCTTTGAACATTTCAAGGAACCCCCTGCTGCTTGTGAGTTTTGTCACCAGAAAAAGCCACTTTCACCACACATTTGCAACCCAGGCGAAAAACCTCAAAGAGCTTCATATTGAACCTTGGCATGCTTGCTTTCCCCAACAGCATACACCGTATATGTATACCTATGTATGCAATAATTACCTATATGGATGCATGCGCATAGCATCCGATAGTACAAATAAATGGAGAAAAGATGCAATAAGAACGTAATTAAAAGCTAAATTGAACTTTTCTCTCCTTTACGGAAGGGATTTACATATGAAATGTCCAGGCCAAAGAGGAGCGGGCACGGTCAAAGTTGAAAGAGACTTGCTATAAGTTGTCAAAGGTTACCCCCACTTATACCAATCTGAAAGGAGCTTTCAGGAAGCATCAAAAGTACCTGCCTTGCGGAGGGTGAGAAAGGGATGGCATGAGCATATAGTATGTTTCGCGGAAAACGCAACCGGCTCAACTGCTTATAACTTATCTACAACAAGATGTAGTCATGCGATCACTAGCTTATTGGAATGCTAAGAAGTACAGCTATCAGAATTGATAAGTCTTTCGATTATCAGAATTGATAAGTCTTTCGATTATCAGAATTGATAAGTCTTTCGATTATCAGAATTGATAAGTCTTTCGATTA
>JAQGBT010002651.1:0-22981 GCA_034698585.1 Disparrhopalites patrizii | reverse complement strand
TGGCGTATTACCCAAAAATCTACATTTAGCATGGAAATAATTTCCCTATCGGTTACTTCTCTTCGTCTTCGACGACACGATATAAGCGTTTTCTGTGTTGAATACCATTAATATGAATATATGAACGATTAATAATCATATATGAATTGGATTAATAGATTTAAAAATCAATGTATTTATTCAGAAACCAAAAATGGTTAAAGTAAGTTGTAAATGTAAATTCAGTCGGTACAAAAAATCATGTATCCCCCAAACCCCCAACTTATCGATATCCTCCATAAGTCATTATATAAGTTCCTCTTATCTTCAATCAAATCGTGCAATTTCCCACTTTCACTTTTGTCGGATAACTTCTGACCTGTTTGTGCATACTGAAACGGAACAAAAAAAGCTAACTAATAGAATACTATTTGATTTTTGTATCCATTTCCTTCTTTCCAAAACTTTAGCGTTAATTATTAAACTTCTTTCCTATTTTTCTCCTTTATTATTTTGGAACGGTTCTTAATTCCAGATTATCAGATTTCCTCCTGTTCTCGTTCATCGAGTTGCTAATTAATTATTTTTTTTTGACGTCCTGAAAACCAAAACCAGATTTCCATAGAACTAATTTTTTTCTTTGAAGTTGTATTTTCAGCTAAAAGTTACATTATGCAGTGCAGACGACGTTAAAGAACCTCCTAGGAAATGTGGGTACCTCAATAAGGGGAAGGGAAAGCTTCAGGGACATTTGACATGATTTATGAACACTTCCTTGAATAACGTATTCATTTTATATATATAGGGATACGTTTAAGCCAAATATTTCTGGGGGGGGGGGGCATTTTCTCCCACACACCGTGTAGATGGTGCTGAAGGACTGGCAATGTCTCTTTAAACTTCTTTTTCCGGTATTTGTTGTTTTGTTCTGGTGGGGTGGAAGTGATTAAAGGGTTAATTTCTATATACAATCTATAAGAAACGTATAAATAATAATATTTCCGCTCCTTCCCCATTGTTTTTATGTTTTTGACCTCAAAAGAGAACTTGAAGCTCATGTCATTCATTCCTATAAAGTTGTCGGCGTTCAAATATTGTAAATTGTAACTGTATTCCAAAATCCGTACTTACAGTGGTAGTACCTAACCAGAAGGGTTAAGATTTCGGGGTTAATAACAGGAGCAAGGGGAGGGTATATTTGTCGGGGGTAAATAATAAGAAAAAAAAACATTCGAGGATTTTGCTGTATGTAAAAATTCCCGAGGATTTTCCAAAATAATTACTATGTTATAATGGATTTCCTTACTGCGATTAATACAATCCTGCAAAGGCACTCTCCTGTTAGTCATGGTAGCATAGGAAGAACTAAAGATATTGAGTCCGGCGGAAGTCCAATCGTTGGAATTGGATTTACTCAACAATTGTAAATAGGCTTTGGTCTCCGTCTGAACCTGCTTGGTGGAATGAGACTTACAGTCTTTTGTACAATTCTTGAATATCCGGCAATTTTTCAGTCTGTGCTTGAACATGGTCGCACTCGCACTTGTCGCCGCTGTTGGATGGATCAAATCAGTCGAAGATGGGCTACAACCGATTTGATGGGGACTTCGTTGCAACCTAAACACAAAGAGAATTCCATATCAAATAAATAGATGAGAAAAAGTCATATTATTTACATAATGTCTGATTTTGGTTGAGATAAAAAAAAATTGATTTTTAAATATTTCTTTTAAATATTTTTTATTAATTAAGAAGCGTGTGGGAATGCTTTGGTAATTGGGCTTTACATGCGTTATCTCTGGGAGATGTCCTTATCACGTGCTAGGAATCCAGTCAGGGGCGAATTGACACTTGGGAGAAATCAGAACGTTCCCTATTCAATTTCTTGGTGTGTGTAATGTTATACTAGATTTACGTGTAGCTATATCCACTTGGACCTTTTTAAAAGATAAGATGCTGTCCTCGACCTGATCATGATTTTCTCATGATCATGATGCTCTTCGACAAGATGCTGGTGGGGATAATGATGATGAGGTGTCTTATTGGGTGTCTCGCACATTTCACTGATGTCACTCTTTTCATCTCCGGGATGAGGAGCTTGAGGTAATCTGGGTATTCTCACTTGAGTCTGACACATGTAATACAATGACACTATGCCCACTTCCGCAATGGTAAATCCCAATCATGATACATACACATTATGTATAAGAAATACATAATTTTGACCAAAAAAAACTATGCTTCTACCTGGAATTTACACTAATAATATTTCGACCGTATATTATATGGTTTCTAGCCTACCATAATATAAATTATTTCTACACATTAACATCTTAATTCTAAGAATTTACTTTGTATTTTAATAATTATTGCATTTTAGAGGCACTTTCTTTGATTTCCACACAGGCCTTTGCTCTCCATCTCCACTCCAGCTGAACATCATAATATGCCTTCAAAATTCAAAACTGAAAACAGCCTTTTCTTAATAATTGACTATTATCAGAAGAGATCAAACTTATTAGAAGGCATTACAAAAATTTGGCTTTGACAATTCTTTTATTTTGTTACTTAATATTTTTCTCAACATGATTACTATGATAACCTGTGATATGGATTGACTTGAGTTGAATTATGGAAAGTGTGTGTGAGGATTGATCACATCAGTGGGAGAGCTTTTTCTTGGATTTTGGAATATTCACATGCATTTTTCGGGGGAATACGAGAATGAACAATTGTTCCTAAATAATTTTTTCAATCATCTAGAATTCATCAATGGCAATGTATACATTATACGTGTAAATAATTTTAAATGGTGAGCAATAAACTTCAGTCAAGTCCCATTTTGTATGGGATAGCCAGAAATGCTTATTACCCAACCAGCAGCCGTAACCAGAGAATCTTCACGGAGAACAAAAGAGGTTTTGATGCAAAATTTTGTAGTGGATCTAGCCAAAACGATTTCTTATAACTCTCACGTTAATTACGTATCTTTTTGAATCAACATTTTATTTCAATTGTGAGGCCCCTGCAAATTGGAAGATAAAACGTACCTAATCAAATTAAAGTTAGCGCAAAGAAACAGGCTGAAATTGCCAGTGTATACAATGATACAATATTCTATATCCTGGAGGCAGTAAGATCGCCATTAAGGGGAAATACCCGTAATTATCACTTGGTCAATTATTTACAAATAATTTGTGAAAATATACATAATTGCGTACATGTGGTTCGTAACATTTTTTGCAGAGGTGGCAAAAATCATATATAGGAAATGTGATAACAGCAAAAATGGCGACAGCTACATCATCTTTAGCAATGGAGTTAAGATTTTAAGATGCAAACGATGATAAGTAATTGCACGCCTTGAAGAAGCCTTAATATATGTACGTATCTAAATGTATGAACACCAAGAAAAGATCATTCACACAACACATGCTTTTCTGTACTGGCCAAACTAATAATTAAGAACACATAAGCCCACACTAGAGTAAATAAACTCATAATCATCACTAGATTAATCATGCAGCTTTAAAAATAATAATAATTTGATAACTGCAAATCGGAGTATAAAGACACTAGTATGACATTTTGAATTGTCTTGTCTCTCCCATGTACGGAATTCATAAACAAGATTAATCCTTTTTCGGTGGTATTCACCTTTCCATTGCAATTTCCTCAGAAATCCTCAAGAATTCTACGATTCAGACAACGAAGAAACACTGGAAAGCTGCAGAATGTAAATCAGGGAGCGTTGCACATGGCACTGTCACGTTTAAATGACTTTCTTGCACGTGACGCCGTGTCCATGTATCGCCTGCAGAATTTATTATTAACATTAACTATTAATTTGGCTACAAATAGCTGCACTGACGTCTAGAACATTGTGCCTAACATTTACCTCCTGATGCAAATATAACTTAATTATAAAATGCAACTACCGATCTCACGAATATATAACGCTTTCGTAACACAGGAGGAAAAAAGCTGTATCAGTCTTTTATTTTTGCTTATAAGGTGTAAACGAAAGGAAGAAAATAGATCATAAATCATAAATAAATCATAATTCCATGCTCCTGCAAGTGCTGACACGACACACATTCCTTCTCATTGCGTTTGTTGTACCTACCAAATTCCTCTGATTACTGAAGAGGACATTTTGATGAAAGCATCACCCTGTTATTAAACATGTCTTAATACTCTCGGAGAATTAGATACAATTCTGAGAATAATGGGAAGATAGTTGGTTCGAAATGATATTTAGAATGATATTGACCGTATACAATACAAAAAATACATTTACTGGAGTAATCCGGGAGAGAATGCACGGGAGATTGCGCAGAATTGCTCCCAAGTTTACCTTTTCGCTCAAAATGCATAACATATGGGTATTTACACAAAAGAAAATTATTACTGGACCACAATTTTTTTTACTTCTTGTCAATTTCCCACTTACATAAGCTAGATTTTTTCCAGTTATCTTGCACGTGTGCATTTGAAAAATCATACTTATTCATGATTTGGCTTCTGATTACACAACAAAAGGGAAGGTCTCCATGATAAGACATATCCCCAACGTGTGGTTGGTGCATTGTATGCAACCGCGTTAGAATGTAGTTAAATTCACCACCATCGCCGTATTATTCAGTGCAATAATATGACATAATTCTCCTTTAATGCATCTTTTTTCTGTGTAATATTTATTACTGATACCTCCCCATTTGTCTTCATTTTTTTTAAAAAAACTTCGGACGTTTATGTATCATTGTCCCCCTAGGGAGATGATAAATGTATGGCGGTTCAAAGAAAACAAAGGAGGAGTACTTTGTATTAAAAAAAATGGTTTCAGGTGGTAAATTTGGTAAAGTGGCTGCCGCTCATTCTTCTGATCACCTTTGCGTGTTGAGGATGATTTTTGGCCACATATATATATATATGTATATTATGGATGGATGAGAAGTCCTTTTCTGACACCTTAATCTGTATGCAGACGTGTACATATACCGTGGGGAATAGCACAGGTTTATAATGCATACATACTAAATGGACGCTGAAGACTACACGAAACTACATAATAAATGTTGAAGGGGAAAAAAATGAAGAAGGAAGAACCATTTTTGGTTAATACTTCTATACAATTTGACTTGTCCTTCCAGTTCGTAGATCTTATTCGTAATAAAAGAACATCTTTTTTCGTGGAGTCAGAGGAGGAGAAAGCCATTTATTCTTGAAGGATTTTTTCTTTTAAAAAAGTTTTTTTTTTAATGAAGAAACTTTCCACTCAATTTTTTTCCAAGACTCAAGATCTGTTTCCGTGGAGAAAAGTTTCACAAGTGTAAAAATCTGGGAAATATCTCGACTCTTCTCCAAAGCACGATTTTCGTCCCATTTGTGTTTATATATTTTTACTAGGACCTCAAATTTCACCAGTTGCCGGTTATAATCATAAAATATAAACACCTAAACAATATTCTCTGTAACCCCTTCGTCCCTTCTTTCTGTAGAGAATCCATGTGCTTGGACTGATTTAGATTTCTATCCACAGTTTCAAACACTATCTCAACGCGTGCTTATGGGGTGTGTGAGTTTTTCGGCTTCACTAAAAAATCCTTAGGGGGAAAAAAAGCACTGGAAATCCTGACAAGCAGGAGTCTTTAGATTTTGGAGCATTGAAACACTTCTTTATGTCTCGACAGTGTAGAATTGTTATTTCAATCTACTTTTAATTTTGTATTTGCATTCTCCCAATTGACCAGTTCCATTACGGTGTGTCTGAATATGTATACGCTAGTATAGTTATATGCTCATTATATGTATGAGGAAGAGCCAGAAGTACATTCTGGATCAAGTTCAGCAACAGTTCATTTTTAGATGGCAAAGTAAGCACTCAGAGTTCGTTTAGTATTATAAATACACGTAAATGGACGGTGTAAAAATACAGTTCTCATATACATAGATAAAGTAGCATATTTTTGTCCATTTTTGGACAAGATTGCCTAAAAAAATTATAGTTCTACATAGCCATATTTGAAGATGCGGATTCCTGCTTATCATCAATGTCAAAAATAAATCATGGTTTTTGGAATGAGAGAAAAATCATGAAAGAACCATCCATCACCGTATATGTGGGTAGGTATTACATGGAAAGTCAGAAAAAGGGGTAAGGACTGGACAATATTTCTCTCTCTCTCTCCCTCTCTTGCTCCCTTTAAAACGGTATCTGTGAATTAGAGGTACTTGGAAGAGTAAACGGGATGAAATGTACTGCATAAGTTCACAGATATGTGCATCTCGTGGCAGACGTTGTGAAAAAAAAATACATATGAAAAATCATATCAACTGTTGAAGAAAGCTGTCGAGGGAAGGGAAAAAAAGATTCAATTCTTTATACATTTCATAGAGTTGAACAGTGTGTAATCCGTGCCAGTAAAAGAAGACTTGTCAGTGGGAGCTTGTGTCGCATCTTCAGCACCACAGGACTGTCTCCATCAGATGGGATTCACACTTGGAATTCATTAAACTTAGAGGAAGATAGAGAGAAAGAGCTTTATAGATTGTACTAAAAAATAAAACTACAACAAAGACCCACAAAAGACATTTCCTCCCCTTTTCTTCCCACCCAAATCCCTAACCCATTCACACCATTATATATGAATTACAAATTAAAGTTGTATTTCCGCCAGTACAATTTATTCCGAAAAAAACCACAGAGTGCCCAGGGAATTGTGATTGACCAAAGGAAGAAACATGACCAGTTTCAGTTCGGGTGAGAATTATGTGGTGAGAGATGAGCATCATCATCATCCCAAATCCGAATCTGCCAGTTCCATTGGCTCCGAGAGTGTCAAGACATTGCCCATGGACAAAGCTGAGGAATCACCTTCCCCCACCGACAGGGAAAAGACACCTTGTAAACGCCATCATCATCATCATCATCATAATGAGGAGGCTGTGGTTAAAAAGAATCACCTCAATCATACCACAAGGAACCATCACAAACCGAAGGAGATAAGTAAGTCTGCCATGAATCTCAGCGACGTCGAATCTGACTACTTCCAGCCCAAGGACTTAGATAAGGATTGCTCCAAATACAATGGTATCCGAAGGTAAGAATATATTTGCTTTTGTTTACATTGAATACATTAGTAGCTACCCAGATTTCTAAAACGCTTAGTTCATATCAGTGTCAGGCCCCTTCCAAGCAATACGGGACACCACAAAGGATTTTAAGTACAAATCCATAATTATCTCCAGTACATACAATGGCTCATAGCTGAATTTTACCAGTTTTGCGGTTATCGCTAGGATTTACTGTACATATTGTACACCATTTCGCCACCGAAAATTTCCAGAGGATACAAATCCAGGAAATTGTATCTTCGTCATTTATAAATCCTCATTCATTGTCACGTCCAACTTAATCTTAAGTCCTTCCGTCCGGATGCCCAAGAAACTTGTTTACCACTTAATAATACGGTTCCGCCTGATTTAAATGAAAACTGAGGTAATTAAAGATCTGGAAGACGTTTTTGTTGGTGTTTGCCTTCCCCGCCTTACCTTGATGAGCAGGTAGATATTACAATGGAATGAATGGAATGTCCACATTATTGATGGTATTATGCTAGAGCACGTGCAGAAAGGGCAATGTAGGAAGTGTGAATGGTACAATTATTAGCGTGATTAATTACTATTAATTAAGTATCGTCAACTTACCATCACTACTAATGCCATTTAAAATGATCTTTTCATTTGCTCGGCTGAAGAGAATAAAAACCTTGAAATGCCCTCCAGGTCGGTCTCTAATTGAGAATAAGGGAGCCCAAGTTGTTCCCAACGCCGCGTGTCGATAATAGAAGAAGAAATATGACAAGATCCCATCATTTGTGAATATTCAGAGAAGTGCAATTAAGTTAAGAATGTACAAACAACTATTTTATTGGCAGGCGACGTTGTTTCTAAACTTAATTTGTATTAAGTCACCCCTTCAAATATTTGTTATCACCATTCTACAGTTACGTTGCTGGTCCTGGAATAATCACGCAATTTCCTTTCTTCTCCTTCATTGAATTTCAACTGTATCCATCCTGTGTAGGTCATCCAAAGGTGGATCAAGTTCAAACCCATAAATATATATTTTTTGGTAGTGCAAATTAATGCATGGTCTCATCTTGGGATTGATAAAAATTAGAGAAGAAAATGCGTCATTTTGGTAAAAATGGTCTTTTGCGTTTCCTCAAAGCCCTGTTGTTTTCTGGATGAATACCATGAAATCTGCAGTTTCGAGTCAACTTTGTGCAAAAAAATGCACATGATACAAAACGAACTTGTGGACTACTATGCAGGGAGTTATCGAATGAGTATGTAATATTATATAAGTACATATAATCTACTGATAATTATCTTCACTCGTAACAACTAAACAGTTGTCTGAAGTAGATAAAAGCGTTTAGAAATTACATACACTTGTCTCCATTTCATATTAAAAAAAAGTTTTTTTAGCCCCAGATAGCAAATGTCTTATCTCCCTTTATTTCTCAAAGACCCCATTCATTTTCCATTTAAAATAGGATTTCTAATAGGACATTAATGAATATTCATGCCGCAGTAATTATTTTTATGGCTCTCTCCGCACCATCCCGAAGAGGAGGTGCAACTTTTGATCGGACTCTCCATATCTTTTATTGTAATTGTGCAAATGCCTAATGGCGGAGGATTCCCCGCAGGGTGCCGGGGTAGCATTTTACGACGCACGACTTGTCGTATATTTTACTTAGAATTAGAATATTTCCCATACTTTCCATTGCTGTTAGTCTGTTAGTAATAGAACATTAATTATTCCTGAAAATAGTAAACACATTAAACGTAATTTGTAACACTTTGTAAACATATTAAATGACCCTTTCGACTAACTTCAAGTAGAACTAACAAGCATATTTGCTGGTAATTGTCATGAAAAGGAATTATGCGACCAGCAAATGTAAAATATATGGGAAACGTGTAAGTGTATAGCTACTTTAAATTTTTTCCTTTAAAATCACATTTGAATAATCTCTTTCCCTTGCAAATATTTTTGCAGGCCACAAATATGATTATAATTATCTATTCAAGAGCCATTTTGGTAAGTAGCAACTACTATATTCATACTAGAAAATGAGGGACATGTAGGTACACCTGCGGCAATGTTTTTAACCAACAATAAGCAAGACAAAGGTGTTTTACATAAATGTATAATTATTACGTCTATAGCTACAGATGTAACGCAGATATGTAGGTGTGTAAACATACACACATATGTATACAAAACGATAAAAATCCCCGTTGATGTATAAGTGGATGACTAAATATTATTCTTTCCTCCTGATTATTATCGAGGCGTAACATTTTAATCCAAAATCATGTTTCGGCGAACACCAAATACTTATATCATCCCAAACATTTTCCGTTTACGATTGTTGCACACTTCATGTTTTTTTTTGTTATTAAAAATAATGTTGACAGACGGGAAATTGCATAATTAATACGCGGGGTAGGTAGCAA
Source organism: Disparrhopalites patrizii (assembly GCA_034698585.1). Classification (NCBI taxonomy): domain Eukaryota; kingdom Metazoa; phylum Arthropoda; class Collembola; order Symphypleona; family Sminthuridae; genus Disparrhopalites; species Disparrhopalites patrizii. Next base: position 13,468 of record JAQGBT010002651.1, on the reverse strand, counting down.
AAAAAAATCTTTGGACTTGATCCCGAAGAAGGCCATTTGGTCTGCATTGAGACTAGTTAAAATACAGATATTGCATTCAGTCAATACAAAATATGTATTCATATACATATGTATGTAGTTACGGGTGTGAATTTAAATGCGTAATGCAATGTAATAAATACATTTTAACACATTGTGATAGACAGTCAACACAAGTTTTGGAGGAGGGTGTGGCTTTCTCTATTGCCTACGGTTTAACCTCTAATGAAGCTTCTAGCTCTAAAGAAAGTTGTTGTATATGACAACTTGACTGTCGTTTAGCTCACTTCAAAATCAATATGCCTTTCTTGCCCCTGTCATTTTTACGGCGCCGGCATGACATGATCATTAGCACATTCATAGTATCAATTATATGCGGATTATATTTTTTTGTAAAAATATATTCCATGTTGCAGTTTTGATTGGATCCTTTTGCATCCGATATTTTTAACACAAATACAGAAGAAAGTATGTAGGAAATTGGAGTAATTTTGGAGATTGGCAGAAGCAAAAAATAAAAACCGAGGGAGAGTAGATTCTAGAGAATCATAATTTTTAATGCCTATTAATAAACGATATAGTGTAGAGGGGTATGAGCAATTATGGGGAGTGAAAGAGATTCTTTTTACATCCAGCGGAGTGAGTAGCTTTCCATGTCATTCATCGGCAGACGGCAAACACATGTTATGTGTATGATTTCTTCTACAAAAACATAACTGGTGCTGATGTGAAAATGATTTCATGCCATATTTCCTCAATTACTTCACTGACACCCTCAGAGACTCTTTGAGCTGGTCAAAGTTGAGCGTGTCCGCCGTGTTTATTTATAAAAATGTGTCTTTGGGAAATTATTAAAGATTTCATTATGAAGACATTTATGACGATCATTAGTTGGCGCTGTGAACGAAAAAAAAAATAGTTATATCAGATTATCGGAATAAACCTTATACAATGGAGGATGCACGGCGTACGAGGAAGCAAATTCATACTATTACAATTTTTACAAGCTATTTACTCGCCATATCTTTCCTGAACATTGTGTTGATTACCAATGTTTTTGTTTGAATATACCAATGTTGTACATAATTTCAGATCTGGTAAAATCCACCGCAATGATTCAGTTATTTTCCCTTCGAATGAAGAGGAAATATTGAATCATTTCTGGGAAAAGGGATGTCTACCCACAAAAAAAAAACGCTGGATAAAGTTCACAATTCCAGACGAGGAACATTTGTCTCTTGTCTGTGTTGTACATACATACATACATGTTACACAAGTGAATGTATTTATGTATGGATTGTATCTTCTATATTCACCTTATCCCTGCCTTGTTCCGTATAGCCCTCATCTCTCATCCAAAGATTTTGGATCAAATGGACTAAAACTGTGCAACTTATGGTGGAGGGTTTTCCCTCATATTTTTGAGAACTCTTGGATTACACAGACAGATATTTTACACAGAAAAAAAAAGCATATCATAATGGGTGTTTGTGAAAATTTCTACATCTTATTGTTAGTTTACAGGAGTACATATCCATTTTCCTTTTGTCTTGTTTTCTTTAGATTTCGAAGGAACTGTAATATTACATTACAGTTCCTTCCATTACCATTATCTCCTATTCTTGTAGGCACGAAAGTGACAAACGTTAATAAAAAAACTGTCTGATGCATTCATTTTTCAGTGTATGTGTACTGAGGCAGAATTGTAGGTGGCAAGAGAGGATGTAAAAAATTCTCTAGGGAATCCCTACTAAAAAAGGCTGCCTGGAATATTCAAAATTCTGTAAAGATTGGCTCAAGACTATCAAACTTCATTTGAAATGATAAATATTCAAGTAGCTATTGGAATTAGATTGTTAGGGTGTGTTTGTATTGAATAAGACAAAAACACTCCATTATGCTAGTGCAGAGTTTCCTTCAACCTTCAAAATGGTCTAGGTTAAAAATTAAGTGGTGTCCAACTTAAGTAAAAGGAAATGCCCGGTTGAGTATACTACTTATTTAGGTTGCAGCATAAATCTTTATGTAATTTTTTCATTCGAAACAAGTGAAAGAGGAAGCTTTGGAACATTTGAGAGGAAATTGTTTCCCGTCTGTAAGAAATTGACTTTATTATGTGCATATATGTATGTATGCACGCGGGATTTGTAGTACGACGTGTGAAGAAAGTAAAAGAAAAAATAGGAACAGCCAATAATATCCTCCTGCAGTCTTCTAATTGCTATTGCCACCTGCGACTCCCCGAGATTAAGTTTTTTTGGGTAAAAAAACTGGAGAGTCAGGGACTATTTAGTAATTGAAAGAGCGTTTCAAAAGGAACAAAATTGCTCCTCAAAATTGGGAATGTGATGAAAGCGAGATTTTCTCTTTTTTTTCCTCGCGCTTATAATTACCGTATTTAACTACTGGATGAAGGTAAAAAAAAAATCATAAAAAAGTGAGAATATCTATACACCTGTAGGAGTTTGGGAGACAAAATGTTCAAGACTAGTTGGCTAGTGCATCTACGATTCCATTTTTATTCTTTCTATATCCATGAAAAAGCAAACTAGAAGCTTGCCATCGTATATTGGGAGTTCTCAGCATCCTTTTGGGTGCATGCATGTATATGTATATAAAAAAAAGAGGGTTATTTTTCAATGTCGGAGTCCCTCATCAACATGATCATCTTCATCATTACTATTATATGGATGTTCATCATCGGCAGACAAACATATATACTTTTGGGGTAGGCAAAAATGAATTCATCAACGCACTCCTCATTGCACTACTTCAGATAATAATGTATACAGGGGCCAAATGTAAGAAAAGGGAGATGGTGTGAGATGTACATTTGAGAGAAGAGCTCATGCCTTGTACATGTTATAATATGCATTTTGAATGGTAAAAGAAACACCAGAGAATATCATGGATCTTGTTTTTAGTGCAAAGCACTTATCCCATTCAAGATAATACATAGTATATGGGTCTGAGAGAGGGAGAGAGAGAGAGAGAGAAAGCTATAAAGGTGTGAGAGGGGAGCTAGAGGATAACTAGACCCAAATGACCTATTACTAGAAATGAGTCGATTGCATGTTCCTAACAATTATCTGTGATTCAAAGGAGCAGACTACGGTTGGAGATCAAGTTACTCTCTCGAGTGAATAATATAATAGTCAGCTGATACCGTAGAGCCTCCTCTGAATCATCTTTTTGATTGTGTCTTCGGATTATTATAGGATTCTTACCCTTTCCCCCCTTTTTTTTTGTCTTCCCCCTCAGAAATGTCATATTTATTCTTGTAGCTTCCAATGATTTTCCATTGTCACAATTACAAGGTGAATCGGAGCTACAAATTTACCGGTGTATTTTTATATCCCTGTGCAAATATTATCTACGGGCTATATGTTCTTATCCATAATTTCTAGCGTCAGCCCTGAACGGAATATAAGTGTGCGGGATTTAATGCGGGTTTTTATGGCATGTAATACGGGTGTGAATAGGATAAAGATCCTGCGTAGAAGCGCTTTTAATGTTTATTATTAATATCACAGTGATCATTTTTGACCCCTCCCAATCTTCCGTGTCTGCCGGAGTTGCCGGCTGATCGGAAGCCCACAGCTGGATATTTTGTTATATTATTTTTATGGTTTGTTTTTTTTTTTTGTTTTACCCGGTTAATTGTACGAACTACATCATACAGTTTGGCGTTGAATCCCATTCAAAACATGTGTTCCCTTTCCCCATTGTGTGTGATATAGCTCGTGGTGAACGTTTGTGTTGTCGCACTTTCCCCAAAATTTTCTCCATAATTTAATTCGTTCCTTGGTGAAGTCGTGTTTATACAAGAGAGGACTGTATTTTGGACTGAAAAAAAGTGACATTATTATGACGACGCTGTATATCAGGTGGGTTCAGTCCAAATTTTCGAATACATAATACGCAAGCAAAAAATCAACCATTTAACAACAAATGAAATGCCAGAGAGTAGTTATAGTGTCGGTGTTTCGTCTTTTGTGGGTAACATACTAATTGCTGTAAGTGCGATTAGTCTTTCTGTTGCCAGACTAACTCCTAGAAACAACAGCAGTTGACTTATTCAAAAATTAATTCTTGTTAAACACTTTTGCTAAAAGACGTAAAAGATTAAAAAAAAAATAGACAAAATAGTGGAGAGTGAGTGGAAGAGAAACTAAATGGGGAGAGATACCAAATTTTTGTACATTATTATCTGTGCACTATGCATCACTTCGGAGTGTGATTTGAAAATGTAATTTACAAGTTCAAAATTCAGAGGGGTTAACTGTGGGGATCAAAGGAAATTGTGTAGTTGAAAAATAAAAGAGTCTGATAGTTCATTAGCATTTCTCATTATCGAGTTCGCATTGATCCTTTCCCTTTTGTAACGATAACTTATTGTTCCTGGCTTGAATGTGTAAAAAATCTCTTGCCTCTCTGCTAAATTGTGTTTAATAGCCAACTGCAGACGATAAATACTGGATACCTATATTCTTATGTTCTATAATACTGAGGACAAACTTACTTTCAATAAATTCTTGAAGTCTTGAAAAGTCCTTAAAAACGTTCTGAGCAAATATACTGACAATTTCCATGCCTCAAAGGCATTGTCTTTTAATCTGGGAGAAAGATTGACAGCGTAATGCTGGATTTTTATTGTGTCAACTGGAGACAATAATAGTTGTATTTGCTCTTGTGTGAAGTTCTCTCTGAGCTTTTTTAATCTCTCATGTTCTGATATAACAAAAACTGAAATAAGTGCACGTCAGTACGAAAACAAGTAATCCACATAAAGAAGCCCTTCCACGTGCAAATGCAGATTATGCACTTACAAATACTTACGGATAATTCTTTTTTGTTGCCACAAATTTTTTTGCTTGTTTTACTTGCCGAACTCGGCCGGTTAATTAAGACATTCACGTGTGATAAATTCATTAAATAACCTTCACTCGTGTCACATTGAAAACGATCATCATCTTCCCTTGCAAGAAACAAGTTATTTCTTTAATTCTTCTAATAGACGTATTAGAAATGTATAAAAAAGAGAATTTTCGTGATTCACCTTCTCCAGTAACCCCTGGATCATAATTCAACCATTTAAAATCCCTGTGATTATATGTTTACCTATGTTGTATATATATATATACGCCTATATAGATATACCTTTGTCCATATATTACATCCTAAGTTCATATGGATGCAACTGAGTCTTTCCCCGCTTTCTCTCGTCTTCAAATCGAAACTCGTGAATTATTGGTGCTCTCCAGTGACACATGCGGGAGATTAAATTAGTGTCAATATACACTTACTGCTAAACTATAGATATATGTACCTATGTATGTGAACCAAACCAGGCATAGATTCAATAACGCGTGTATATTCATCATCTTTAACCCTGACCATTCTTTCGCCATTTTGGTGTCCACGAAACGTGGTCAGAAATGTATTATCGAACAAGTTTTTCTGTCATACATACTAATTCTTCCGTTGTGCATTTCGTAGCATTCGTACAGAATCTGTATACGACCCCTGCAAAACAAATTCTTTTTGGGTGAAACTGTGATAATCACGAATCACGATGTATCTCAACCGACCAAGTACATTATAAGGTGTTGGTTAAAATACCAGAAAAATATTAAAATGAGTGGTTTGAATACGACGTGGCTTCACCACCTTGAGGGCATGATCTCCCCCAAAGACCGTCATAATTCAGCCGCAGCTCAATTCATCAACCGATTGCGTTCTGGTTCACTCCCAGGGTCAGAGCTCTTCCCTATACATATTCATACAACTTATAAGACTTACCTATAGTGATATTATAGAGATGCACATGTATGTACCATTTTTAGTTACATAATTTATATAGTTCAATCAATGCTTTTTTCAGTCTGCTCAACAGCGTTTTTACGACTTGCGGAAGGAGAAAAATATTTTTGGCATCCCATGTGTATATAATGTGCCTCTGTAGACTTATTAAGGATAGATTCCAACTTCCTGTTTCTCTTGTAGACTTCGCTAAACCAGTGGCCGAATTAATTACAGCTTGGCAGGGTCAGCAAATTATTTACATTGTAATTAATACAAGTTAATTTCTGTTAAGTATTCACTGCTGCATAAACACGAAGAAAAACTGCTTGACAGTGTACTTCCTCGTTTTTTTTGTTGAAAACTGATCGCAAGGGTTGATTTCGTTATATACTAGGCCACGAGTTTAGAATAACTCACAATGATAAATCTGCAACCCTTTAAGGTCTACAACATTCACTAAACATTCTTCTTATGCAATTATGTCATGCGTCGAGTATTTTTACTCCAGCAATAGAATAATGCAAAAACATTGTAACTCTCTTCCTATTACAATGCTAAATCCCATGTTTTTCCCGTTAGTTATATTTTAGGGTAGGGATTGAAATATAATATCTGCATACGCATTAAATTTTTAACAATAAGCACTTTTTCCCAAAACAAAATAGCACATTTTGCTGACAAAGATGAGGAGAATCGCGGATGTGTCATGCTTTGATGTTCCACGTATGTATAACTAACAGAAATGTTTATGAAGTGCATAAAAAGTATTCAAACATGGAAGGAATTTGCACTTTTTGGTTAAATTCTTTCGAATGTAATGGTTGCAGTTCTTGTACCAACAACAACAGTATAATTAATAATCCTCTCAAAGATACAAGAGCTGTAGTAGACTCGCTAAGAGATTTAGGAAAAGGATGTTTTTCTGGTGCATTGCGTGCACTTTTTGTTAGTCTTTGATTTATGAAAATTTATAATTCTACGCAGACTTTTGTGCAAGCCGATAGGGCATGTTCACACTGTTTTCATATTAATAACGCGAAAAACTGGCTAGACACATGAAGAATCACGTGTTCCTAGAATATACCGTAGTACTGTCCACTGATTATAAAATGAAGCCATCACGCAAAAAATAATAATTAATGGCACCGGACAGGATTAAACAAATATGACAAAGTGCAAACTGCTGTAGAGTTTGTAAATTGATTAATTAAGAACTGATATACAGAAATATGAAATTGATGATAGCGATCTTTCTTTATTGTCCCTTTGAAACAGATGGGTTGGTACGTCTCCCCATGGGAATTCACATCACGAAATGCCATTGGATTCCAATGGGGATCCCCATCAAACTTCTCCCACATGTGCTTTAATGCCGTCCAACATGGTGAAGCCGGTGATTTTACAGACTTTAGCCCTGCCCCGGGAACAGCGTTACCGGGACGATGAGTTCCCGGAGGATCCCCTCTTGTCCAAGGATTCTGGAGGGGATCACAGCCATAGTCCCTCCCTGTACCCACACCATGCCGGAAGCCCCTCCTCCAACCGATCATCCCCAACGGGACATCGTAGACAGTACACCGTCATCCCCGTCAAACCCATTAATGAAGCGGAGAAGAAGATGTCCAGACGATCCGGGAAGTAAGTTCTTCCTTTCAGCTTTAATTAGTAGGTGCTTTATTTTTTAATTGAGTTTGGGGCACTATGAGAAAATGAGACTAATCAGTAGATCTTTCTGTCATGTTCCAGCGAGGCATTGGGAGTCCTATTGTCTGCCCTATACGGCAAGCTCCTAGTGGTTATGGGCATTGCATTTCCAATGTCAGAGGTTATTTCGACGTACATTCCGCCGTCCTTTTATGATGTAAGTCTCTTGGTGTTAATTAATGCTAATTTAATGTGACATACATGTAAAAAAAAAACATATTTTAACAATGGTATTGGACTTTGATTGTTTATCGCACAATTTTTTCTCCGTCGCCGGCATTAGTCAAAGGATTATTTTATTTTTTTTTAGCTCAGTCAGCTTTAAAATACAGATCACCGAGTGTGAAGGATTAGTTTTTTGTTGTTGCAAAGACTATGTAGAAGATTCGAGTCAGTGTTAAGACTACAGAAAATGTATTTTTATAGGTGCAGTTCCAGTTTTGTCTAATTTTCATACACGTGCTGGTTATTTACCTGACTTCCCTTGACTCATGCATTAACGTACATATGTACCTTTGCCAGAACGTAAAATGGAGTCTTATTAGCAGGCTTAAATATTCCTTCCTTAGGCATTTTTTTTAAAATTGTAAATGAAACCAGTATGGACTGGGGTAATTTTAAACCTATTGTCTGATGGTGTTGAGCTAATTTTTTTCAAATGGATTACACTACTGACATAGTATGTGTACTTTAATGTAAAAAAAACAATTAAAACTAACGCGACTATTATTCTTTTATTTTAAGAACTGCCAGCAATAGGCAGAATAGACGTTTGCTTGTAATTAGCTTTTGGAGAGAACACAAATCGTGTTTGAGCTAATTGTTTGTATTTCAATCTACAGGGATTTTACTTGTACCTGTACTTTGGAAGCATCACCTTCATGATATGCATTTTGGGGAACATTTTACGACAGAAGGCAACCCGTTCTGTGCGGAGCACAATTCACCGTAAACCCTTACTTTCTTTATTTGAACAAGCACTACTACACTACTAATCACACTAGTCTGAACAAACATACAGATTCAGCATCGTTAACATGTGACATGTGTTTACCACTCCCCGAATCAAATATCATTATTTCCATGCAGCCGCAGTCAAAAAATCATGCTTACCCACAGGTTGCGTGGGGATACTCATATTTGATTCTTCAATTTCAATATTAGTCCGGGAGATGTATGTAGATATGTATAAATATGTACTAATTTCCTTTTGTTTGTACAAACATTTACAATATATTATCAAAAATTGCGGTTTTTGTACTTGGCGCAGAAAATGAACATACCTTGGCCAAATTTTGTCGGATCAGATTGGGCCTTTCCCTGCTTTGTCCGCTATAAAATTCTGCATCCTTTCCCCATTCTGTGTTTCATAGAAATGTATGGCCAAAGGTGAGGGTTAAATGTCTCCTGTCATCCCGTGCGTATTGTCAATAGTATTATCTCTGAACAGGTATCAGCACCATGAAATCTCGACTCACATCCACAAGTTCAGCCGTGGCCCCGGACGTAACCTCCTCCAATGATGTCCCAGACGTGTCCTGTGACTCTGAAGGTTCTTGCTCAGAATCGACACCACCCAGTCGGATTACTCCCACATTACCCCGGAGGAAACTTCATGGAATGAATGGTTTGGATGCTTTGGGCTCCGCCAGCGTCATTGATCCATCGCCGATTGACGCGGATTACGCCGTACAAAGGATTCATTTTGGAAGCTTTTATTTGCGAATGGGAGCAGTTGGTGAGTTGTTGATTCAATTAAGAACCATTGTTCAATATTTGTCCAGATTTTTTTTCTCTCCCTCTCCTCCACAAGCAAACGTTTCCTGATCATAATTCTTGCAAATGTTGTTTTTCATATGTATATAGGTATACATATGTACTTATCTTATCTTCCACGCTGCTGAAACTATTTACTCACGGACACACAATAGATAGACATATATGTATGTATACACATGTACTTACACAGAAGGTATACACAGTAATTATAAGAAAGAACAAGTGTGCAAACACTGCATTTTCTCCGATCCTACGCCATTCACGAACATTCGAGGACACGTGCATTAAAGGATGGCGAAAGATACAAATCCCGGGCATTTAATTATTTTTTGCCAGTACAATTAGGTAATATAAATTTCAAAAGAATTGAACCATTTTCTAGCACCAGCAAATTGGCCATTGTCTCTATGTAATTAATTATTATTTCGTATTATTTCCTATATCGCTTGTTCGGGTTGAAGCACGATGATGAAACGCTGAAGTCCGTTTACTTCTGCAATAAATACAAGCGTGTATGCTAGTAGCTATGTTTTTAAAATATGCGTGGCATCAAGCCCCAATATTCATATTCTCGCCTTAGTTATTGGACATACCATTTACAGAAACTTCTGTGATGTTCTTAGTACTATTAGTTTACAAAAAATTTATGCGGCGCAACTTGTACGTCTTTCATCTTTTTTCACACCTTGACATTGATGGGTAACTAACGAATGCAAATAATGAGGATCATTATGGATAATAACGTGGAGGCATAATAATTGACATAAAAACCCTGTCTTGTGGCAGACGCGTTTAAACTATGTGTTCATTGTACTACAAAAAATATTCCCCAAGATCTAATTACGGATTTCTGATTCTCATTTCTCCACAGCTTTCGGCATTGGAAGTATGATTTACAGTGGGCTGGAATTCGGTCAGTATTTCGAATTGGAGCCGGATACCAAGTGTCACAATGTTCTAATTGCACTCACTCCAGCCGTGAGGATGATGTTCACATTCATGCAAATGTATTTCATCTTTTTAAATTCCAAAATGGCTGTATCCAAAGTTCGACTGGGTGCGCAGTTCGGACTGATGCACATGATTGGAACGAACCTCTGCGTTTGGTTGAACGTCCTGGTTCAAGAAACGAGGCACGAAATCCTTCAGTTTTACAACCCCGACAACAACACCATTAATTTAAATCACGGGACACATATCGGGTCAATCAAAGGAGGTCACCATGGAGGTCATGGAGGTCACGGGGGACATGGTCACGGTGGTCATTCTTCTCATGGTGGTTTACATTCCCCCACTGTCAGGCCTTACTTTCCAAGTATGAGCACACAGGCTCCAGAAATTGTGAAGAATGTCACTGCGGCCGTCGCTAACATGGTCGCAGGGGCTGGAGAAGTCCTGGTAAATCACCGGGTGAAGCGTGGGCTAAAAGGTCCCCATTCCATTTACGAATGCCGGAGAACGGACATTATGGGAGCTCTGGTTCAAAATGCTTCACCTTTCCTTTTCCCCTGTACTATTGAATACTCCCTCATTTGTGCTGCTATTCTGTACGTTATGTGGAAGAGTTTGGCCAAGAAACGCCATTACACCTTCAGGGGACTGGGTTACCACCACGGGGAAATCTTGGTAAATCTCTATAATCACTATAAATTTCTGTAGCCTAAATACATCTATATAATATAACATTACGTCAAAGAGGACAAGAGTCGAGAGTTTCATCGTTAATTTTTTGTTTGTTTAACTTTTACAGTATCCAGGGACCAAGCGTTCTCCTCATCATTACTCCGTGGATTGTGCTAGAGCTAATAAGGGGTTGTTTCTGGGAATTTTCGTTCTCGTTTTAACCATTATTAGCTTAATCATCTTTTTCGTACTGATTAGCCGACCGGGATTCCAGGCGTTGGCCACGTTAGAAGTCAACATCACGGAATTGGTGCTGTATTCCACCACAACCGTGGCTGTACTCATAGGAATGTGTCAGGTGGGATTTAAATCAATGCTTTTCGTGAGCACAAGTAAGTGAATTAAGTAAGTGAAAGCATGTGTAACTGATGCCTTTTCTTCTTATGTAGGTACGGGAGTTAAAATATGTCCGAGGGAGAAATCTGGAACTGGACAATATTCTGCTTATTGTTGCCCAAACTGGTTCCTTCATTTATAATGTATTCACCATTATTGGGGGACACTTCACCATGAAAAAGAACACAGTATTGGTTTTAATGACAGCACTGGCATCTTTGATTCAATTGCTGTTTCAAACACTTTTCATCCTGGATGCTTCCAAAAGGTCGGCAGCAACGCCAGATCAAGCGCGAAGGAAGCCAGGGAGAGAAGTTGTGACTTTCCTTCTAGTTACAAATTTAGCCATGTGGGCTATAAATACTTTAGAAAAATCACGAGCTGATAGTCACCCGGTCCAATTAAGATTCTACGGAGTTTGGGCTTGGACAATCATTACACATATATCCATGCCACTGGCTATTTTCTACAGATTCCATTCCACCGTCTGTCTCTGCGAAATATGGAAACGAGCTTACAAAATGAAACCAAGCGTTGGTTATCACTAATTAAACTTATATAGTCACTAGTAAACTGTAATTTGTTGAAGATCTTTGCAGCAATTATGCTATTCAAATAATTATCGATTAAAAGTTGTGCAAATATGCACATGAATATACCACATGTAAATACTGCATGAAATTGAAGAGTTTAGCAGGTTAGAAGTCAAATCCTGCTTACTGCCCTCGTTGTAAACTGTAATCATTCACGATGAATCAATTCATGTTCGTTGTGTCAGTACATAGTTAGTACCACCGAACCATATACGCAGAATTGTTTCAAATTTTCTGGTTACTTTTACTTCTCACATTCAGAAGTCCTTTACCTTGTTTCCCGGTGCCCTCGTGATTTACTACATCCATGTAATATAGAATGCAATGGCACAGATGGCTGCAATTGTGGACTGACATGGTGACGGAACAAGCTGAAAGATATTTTTGTATTGGTGTGTAGTAATGACCATACACCTAGTTAATCCACCTGAAGTAAAACAATGTATTTTCAGTACACGCATCAACATGGTAGGTGTTTTCGTTATTATGTGCATTTAAGATTAGATTCCAATGGTATACGACATTTTGTAAAAATTTTACCTTATAATACAAACCTTGTACATACTTGTAACATTTGTTATATTACTGCTAAAAATAGATATAAAGCTAATGTGGTTGCGAGTGAATATGTAAATTGCTCAGTTAGCTGAGAACAAATAAAAGTCCAGGAACGGATCAACTGCTGTAGTTTTTTCCCAGCATAAAATTAAGCAGAAACTCTATGTAAAGCCTGAAGCAAATGCGCTTTTTTTCTTCGAACATCCCGATTCATAATGATTGTAGATATTATAGGTAATTCAAGCAAACTAATTGTAAGTATTGGAAGCCTTTGCTTTCTGCTCTGATAAATCCGAAGGAAACTTGGAAGTGCCTAGAGTCCTAGAGGAATATTTCCTGGGGGAGAAACAAAGTAAGCTTCCTTAATCACAGCGGCATTGCATAAGACGCTGCACTCACGAAATGATAAAAAGTGCAGCGAATGAATTTGTATCACTTGCGAGGAGACTTTACTACTCAAAACTTGTTGCGTTGTTCTCTGACTTTCAGGAAACACTCACAGATTTTCCAGATTTCTAGAATTCTTGCTATCCTTCAACAAAGTGGGCATTCCAGAAATCTGTAAAGTCCGTGGGTTTTTTCAACGCGCCCATTATACCTATATATTGTGAGCTTCCGCTCCCGAGTGGCTACAATGCAGAGCATTGCAGCCACCGCTCCGCTCGGTTCCTCACTTCCCATTGGACATCTTCATATTGCGTTCATACATACATAATAAATTACATTCATTCATTTATTCATTCATTCGAATTCTGACTTTTGGCATTATTGGCTGCATTTTCTTGTGCTCTTGTGTTTTTCGACATTTTCTCAACGAATTAAACCTGTTTTTGTTTGTCAATTTTCTTCGTTTTACCGATTTTATTTTATTGTAACAATATTATTGTGAAGCTGCTATTAAGGCGCCGGGTAGGTTCTCAGACCTACCCGGGGTAAAAGTGCCCCTCCCTTAATCTTCGTGGTGAACGCCGTGGTCCCCTCTCGCAGCCATC
>JAQGBT010002650.1:0-22981 GCA_034698585.1 Disparrhopalites patrizii | reverse complement strand
TATATATATATATATATATATATATTTCTCTTTTTCTTCCTCTCTTCCTCTATATTTCTCTTTTTCTTCCTCTCTTTCTCCATATTTCTCGTTTTCATCCTCTCTCTTTCTCCATATTTCTGTTTTTTCATCCTCTCTGCCTCTCTCTCTGCATATTTATTTATTTCTTCTTACCACTTTCACTACACGCTTCGTCACCACTCTCTCTCTATATATATATATATTTCTCTTTATTTCTTCTCTCTGTCCGTCTTTCTCTCTCTCTCTCTCTCTCCCGATCTCTCCATATTTCCCTCTTTTTCTCTTTCTTTCTAAGCATCTTTCTGTCTTTCTCTCACTTTGTTTCTCATGCTATTTCAAATTTCTCTCGTTCCGTATTTCTATCTTTAACTCTCTGTCTCCCTCTTATTCCCCTCCCCTCTCTCTCTCTCCGTTGTTCTCTTTTTCGTTCCATCTTCCCATTCTCTTAACTCTTCATCTCTTTATATTAAATCTTTTTGTCCCTGGCCCTTTGCCCCATACAAATCTGTTTGATTTTCACCACTCGCTTTTTCTCTTTCATCATCCTCTTCCGCTCATTCATTTGCAGTAAATGGACATTTTAGCCGGAGATATTTTCATCTGATGAAAATAGGAAATGAAAATGAGGTACTTCTACACGCTCTTCTATTTACAAAAGCTTTACAGAGAGAGCCAAGAGACTTCATGAGTCCATGGTTTATGTACACAAAGACCACTTTATTTTTGAGGATACTATACGGAAGAGAAAACGGTGAGGTTTCATCGGCTAAAGGAATTATCGCTGTAAACACTTTGAATTATTGAGCTCATTTTGGGTTGGGAAGGAATTCTCGGGGTAGTTGAGAGAGAGAGAGAGGGAGAGAGAGAGAGAGAAATAGATGCTCTTTGATTTTCCTTATCTACTCCACCACTATGGCTTCCTCAGAGGATTTATACCCTTTAATTAACACCGCGGTCTCCAATGGAATTATTAGTGTCTTATGGGTTTTAGCTTGATTTTCTACGTGTTTTTTTGTGTTTGTTGGGGAACACCAAGCATTTATCACTTTATCCTATCGAGGTATTTCCGAGAGAGATTATTTCTAGGAGTTGAAATAAGAGTGAGAGTGTCGGTGAATTTCTAGTTGTTTTCTGCATGAGTACAGCGTTAAAGAGAAATAGCTTGTGGTTTGACGCAGTAGGAAGATTTTGATTTCAATCTGATGACGACAGAGATGTAGACGGGGCGTTGAGGCTCGTTCAAGTAAATTGATCACAGTCTCTATTTTGGGGAGTCCGGCGCAATGTGGCATATGGCGGGGAATTTGTTAGTAACAAATGCTGATGACGCAATGAGCAATGCGAAAAATGGAATCTTCAAATATTGGCCAGTGAAAATTATCCCTTTAGAACTCTGGAGCAGCAGAATGACTCACATTGCTCATTTAAACTTTTCCTGGTCAGAAAATATGTCGAGCTTTATTTCTATCTGAACCACGTTTTACCAAAGAATTATGCACATTAGAAATATGGACAGCAAAATTCGTTCAACTAATCTCAGTGATATAATTATTTTTGAAAAAAAAACATCATGCAGTGACCATCTCCACTCAGAGATTTGTCCCTTGGGGTGATAAAAAAAATAATGGAATGAGAGAGAAAAAAGTGACACCAAAGGGAAGGGGATGACCGGTACGGGAATTATTTTTTACAGGTACGATAGGCCCAATTACGAATAACTTGTACTTTGCGGAACCCCTCCCTTAATTACCGAAGACATTTGTTCTAACTGCCAGGCAGGGTGCCACTGGGTAATTATTATTACGGCAATTCCCCGAACACAAATTTTGAACTATATAACCCTGGAGACACCACCAAACATATGTATGCCCACACATATACATATAAAATCCCGATAAGTGTGAGTATATAGATATTGAATAGTTTTTTCAAAAGAAAAAAATCCCTAAAAAATCATTAATGATACCAGTTTCCTGATTCCCCGTGCGGTGCGGAACTATCAGCAATATCTCTGTGTCTGTGCCCTGGGAGGGAACCTCCACATACATATTTTTTATATTTCAAAGTGTTACCACTGTCTTTTCACCTTCCTGCACTCGGTCACATACATTGGTAAATGTGGTTGTGCATATATGTAGGGAGGAGAGCGCAAAAATTCTATAGGCTAGACAACATAATGGGATTGGTATAAGAGTATAAATTTCAAGGGGGGAAGTATTAGTAGAGAGCCAGGAGAAAGAGAGAAAAAAAATAGGAGCTGGAGGGGGGAAAGAGACCGGAAAAATAAGCTGTTGGGTACACCTTTAAACAAAGTGAGGAGAGAGAACGGATAAGAATGTGTGATAGGGCCCGGCTTATCAGATCGAATGCCAAACTCACACGTATAGACCGGGGGACCAGCACATGCCGAGTACTTGAAGAAAAATATTAGCTGTTAGTTTGCCTTGTACCCGCATAAATCAAAAAAGTAATCGGGTGCTCCGTCAGAACCTTTCAAAGCGCGATGGAGATACATTATTACTTTGTTCTCTTTACGTCCTCTAATTTTTTTTCTCTGTCTCTCTGTCTCTCTGTCGCTCTCTCTCTCGCTTTCTGTCTCTTCCCATTTTCCCTCGCTCTTTCTCCTGTATTTGTTTCTACCATTCCACCTAATTTATTTGTCCAATAATAACATCATTTTTATACTTCCATATGTGGTCCTCTTGTTTCTTTTAATACTTCTCCAGCAACCTCAATCACACACACACATTTATTGTTGGAGCACAGTATACATGATTGAGGTTGGAGTGGTCCAAAACCACATTGTAGTAGGAGTATGGCCCCGGATTTCTCATCTGGCCACACACACAATTTGGCAAAAAAAAAGAGCATTCACAACATAGATGTTTCTATCCCATTCAATTTATTTCACTCTCTTCCCTTTCCCTTTCATTCTCTCCCCTAAAGAAATTCTCCTGTAGACGGTGTCGTTACTGAAGAATTTTCATTCTGAACAAATTCCTTTATCATCCTCATAATTAAATGAGAAAAAAAAGGATAACTTTAATATCATAATAAAGTTGTAATGACCCAGAGACGAGTTAAATAATACCAGCCTTTATGTGTTTAATCAAGAGGTGGAGGGGGAAGCCGGGGTAGTTGCATGTTGTGTACCTAGCTTTTTCTCCCCTCTCATAGTACTACGCCCGTCCTAATTGCGTGTTGTGTCCAATGCAAAAAAAAACAGAGAGAGAGAGAAAGAGAGAGAGAAATGATATGAGTTAAAAGTTATGACTGGAATATCTCCGTAATTCAAGTTCTCACGCAAAATCAATGTAATCAAGGAGGACATAACTACCGACAAATGAGATTTGCTGGGGTTGGCCTTTATCTCCCACCGCCTTCAACTCACTCATAATTCCTCATGCAATTGCAATCCCAATCTTGCAGAGAAAGAGAGAGAAATGGACAAATGTGAAATAGAAAGAGAGGAATAAAGAGAGCGAGAGAGAGAGAGTGAGAGTGAGGAGAGAGAGGCAGGGCGAGCCAAAGAGGGCGGGAGAGTCAGACTTTTCTCTCTCCACCAGTACAGGTATACTACATAGTAGTAATAATGTTAAAAAAAAGGGTTTTACATTCCAAAATAAGAATTACAAGCATGCACTCTGCCCTCATCATCAGATAAATAAACGGAACTCAAGTCATCACAGGGCCAATTTGTTGTAGTATGTGAGCTTTATTTACGACTCTTTTCCATTTTATTCCAGGGCTGCGTACATACGGGCTTTTTTTTTAAAAAAAAGTGTACCACTATTGTTATAATCCGGAATAAGTTACTATTGGATTTGACTCATACCTTCCTCATGGGTTGAGGATTCGGGGAAAAAGTGGGTTGTCAATTTTACCTGTGCTTTGACATGCAAGGAGCTTATGCAGGTGGATACTTACGGGGGAATGTGCAGCCCACTAAATAGTGACAATTAGTGGGGCGACACATGCAATTCTCCACTACAGAATACTCTCACCTTCACTTATGCTCCACATTTGCGGGAGAAAGCGAGAGTGGAGTTGCGTAATTAATTTATTATTGAAGTCCCCACACTTTGATTATGTAATTTTAATGTCCCCGGAAGCCAACCCCCAAACTCGACACACCGAAGGCTACTTTAGATTTTTCACAATTAAAATAATTATTAGCAGCGGAGAACATTAGCGGCTCATTATTTTCGCGGAGTACAGCTTTTAAATGAAAAGTCCGAAAAATTCCCCTTCTTTTTTTTTGACATGTATGTAGATAAGAAGAAAAAACTTTTTTATTATAAATTACACCTTTTAAAAGAAGGACAGAGGTTGTTAGAAATGTGCGGAAAAAACGGAGACTTGAAAAAAAAACTTTTGGATAAAAATCTTCGAGGGAAGTCAAAAAAAGGACTTCGTGAAGTTTTTTGGGGGAAAGAAAAAAAGTCAGAGATAAAAAAAAAAGCTCTCACTTTGCACAGAGGACAATGACTCCAAGGATTTCCATTGGGGTTCCATTGGGATTTCTCTTCTATTTCCCTCTCTTGCGTCTCTCTCACGATCGCACTCTGACTCTCTCTCTCCCCCTTTTGGAGCTCTCAGGTATAATTACATGATGAGTCTCGGGGAAAATATGACCGTAACGGTAAACAGCATATGAATGGAGAGATTTTTATGGGTTTATTGTGTAACCTAAAGCCAAAATGGAAAGAGTCAAGGTTTTTTTTGTGTCTGTGTGTATGTTTTTGTCCGGGCTTAATGTGCGGGTGTGTTTGGAACGGGCAAGGGAGATGTATGCTCCTGGCAATGAACTAAAATAAAGTTTTTTTTCCAGGGAAACCAAAGGGAAGAGCAAAAGGTGAGAGAGAGAGAGAGAGAGAGGACAGAGCAGAGAGAAATGAAAAAGGGACCAGAGTAGAAGTGTGGGAGAGCAAGATGAGAGAGTGACTGTGGAAAAAAAAAGGAGAGACAGAATTTAAACGCGACAGTAGGTCACCCTCCTTAAAGTTGCCTCATGGCTCATCCGTCATCCTGTCACCCGAGATCCTTGCGGCCATACTCCGCAAAGAATAATCATGTTAAAATTATGTCGGAGACAGGAGAGGAGGGAAAAAGAGATTGAGACTTGAAAAGTCAACTTTCATTCCCCTCAGTCACTCCAAGATATTCTCCATATGGTTTATTCCCAAAAACAGTTGACTTTTAACAGTGTCATTACATATATTTTTTTCACCCAGAACAAAAATGTGCATCGTCCAGCATCCAAAATTTTGTTCCCCCAATTTCGTGACTCTTAATTGTGTTTGGAAAATTAGTGATGATTGTTCAAATCAATAGACATTTGGTTTTTTTGTGAAGTTCTCCGTACTAACGAAACTTTTACCAAAATGGAGAAAGACGAGAGAAAAAATGTCTTGGAGAATTTTTTTTCTTTTATACCTCAAGTTTTTCTTGTAAAAAGCGTTTCCCCCGCAATTTGACGAAGAATATGACAAGAAATAAAAGTCAAAAACTTTTTTGGAAGGTGTGTAATACTTGGACCGTAAAAATATATTTTGAGAATACTCACACGAATGTGTAATTAGGATCTCGTGCGCTCTCCACAAAGACTCCTTGGTCCTCCCTCCCATCAACGTCCTCTCTCATCTTTCCCTGGGCATCTTTATATACTGGAGATGCTCACATCTCTCTGCCCTGAACCTCCTCCTCTTCCTCCTCCTTTTCTCTCTCCTTCCTCCTCATCACCTCCGCCCGCCAGTCAAGAGGGTACTGATCAAAAAGTCAACCTTGACTACAATTGACAATTTATGTCAGATCAGGATGAGAAAATGTTGTGGTTGTTAACAAGGAGCGCATTTACTCCACGTCACATCATCAATAAACATAAATTACCACGAGGGCCGTCAGCGTGAGCCAAAATCTAATGATTTTTTGCGTGCCACTCCACCGTCAGTCTGTAATGTGCTCCTTCTACCTTTCTCACTCACTTTCCTCTGTTAAATCTCGGTGTCTGGCACTACACGCATCTTGTAACCTTAGAGCATTAACAGTGTAATGAATAATTACGAGCTCAACTCACAATCAACTCTCTGTCTCTCTCTCCTCTTACTGACCAAGCAAATGTTTACGTCAAATATTTTCCATTACTTTCCTGATGTTTTACCCTTCATTAAGCTCTATTCTCCCTTTTCGATCTCTCCTATTTTGATGTGATTCTCGGGACTCTCTTCATTTTCTATTAAACTTCTCTCTTCTTATTGATATTTTTCTCCAAGTCATATATTAGTATTACCCCTCTTCTCCCTTTCTTCCTCAATCTGTCGATTTTCTCTCTCTTCTCTCTCTTTCTGTCGATTTTCTCTCTCTCTTCTTTTTATCCGTCTCCACTTTTCTGTCTCGTATCTTTCCGTTTTCCCCTTTGCCTTCCCTTTTCTGTCTCTTCTTTCTCTTTGCCTTCCCTCTCTCTCCTCCTTTCTCTCTCATGTCTTTCCTAGCTGTTTCGCTGGAATCACCGTTTAAATTTTATGAGTTTTCAACTTCCTTAAAATTAATTTGCTTTCCTTATTGCTAATTTGGTTTTGCTAATCTTCTACCGTCTCGGCCTTCTTAACGTTTACCTCCTGATTCTTCCCATCTCAAGTTCCTCTCGGTTTTACTGGTCTCTATAGCTCTATCTATCTTTGCACTCTTCTAAATTTTTCCCTACCAAATCCCCTCTTCCTCTTTTGTCTCGATCTGGTTCGAAAAGAATTTTATCTTTAACTAATTCTCTTCAACTAATCCTTCCCTTTCCCTTTTTTCCCCGTTCTGTTATGACTCTTTCCATCTACCTGTGGTCACATCAAGGCTCCTCTGTTCCATCTTTCCGCCATTCCCATTTTTTGCCCTCCAGGAATGTGTATGGTTTTTGAAGAGTGATCAAGTTTCTATTTGCTTAGAGAAACCCATAAAAATAAAAATGAAATCCCAATACTGTGTGAGATATTTAGGAGTAAAAAAGGAAGGGGAGGGAGGGAGAGAGGCCAAATGGGACGGAGTGAGTTCCTGGCATTGTTATGTATGTGGTGGTGCTATATCCCGGTTAAATTGCCCTTGTCTGCTCAGTATTATAAATAACCTCTTGGGCTGTAAGGCTCATTTTATTGCTTGAGCTTCATTATTATATGATTATTACGCCACGGCACATACCCCATGCAATATCTGTGCTAGTGGCCCTCAGGTCCCGCATTACAAGTACGGAATATCACTCCCCGCCCTCCCCCGAAATCCCCAGTATTCTCACAGGGTACATCCCATATATAGTTTTTGAATGGATGTGCTAGTATCCCCTATATTATGTATGTAAGGCATGTGAGCACATTGGCAGGGATGAGAGAACGAGCTAAAAGACTTTCTTTGGAGGCTAATTAAGAAAGCGTTTGTTCTTCCGTCGTTTGTGGTTTGTTTGTGAGCAATAAAACCATTCACGTGATTACTTATGGGTGCCTAATGACCTCCGTGGTTGCAATTCTCTTCATCCATCACATCCATCTTGAAGACAAAAAATCCCCTCTCACCCTGTCTCCTTCCCTGGAATTGTTACACAGAATTAGAAGAGAAGGAGTGAGGGAGAGAGACATCATGGGACTTTACCGTCATCATAAAGTAAGGTGGAAATAGTTTTTTTTTACCGCCTAATTTCTCCCTTTCTTTGCTTTACCACTAAAAGACATTTTTTTCTCATTTGCTTTTTCATTTTTTTTTTTACTTTATGGAATTACTTTAACATTTTTTTTGCCCTCAAAAATCCTATTACTATTAATTGTTGCGTATAATTGCGTCTAATGTCAAAACGACGGTGTTGATTTGGAAAAAAAGGAACGAATGAGTGGAGGCAATCAACGAAGAAGGGGAAATATTTTTTACAGGTAAATACCTCCTTTTTCTCTGGCTTTTTTCAAATTGCTAGAACCAAAGGCTCTTGCAGGGACAATTAAAACATGGAGTTAATTTTGCGGGGGTAATTTTGAGTTATTTAGCTTGAGTTTAATGTAAATTCCATTCCAATGCACCCAAGAAATATCTCCGGAATCCTTTGAGACATCCTTTATAGCATGAGTATGGAGATGGGAGGAAAAGCCGTTGTTGTCGCTATTGTTGCTGTAAACAGTAATTAATCCTCAATAGTGGAGTGTGTTTACACAAAAAAGTGTAATTCCTTCCTGTGTCCTCCATTGAAGAAACAATTTCAACGGAGGGGAGCTTTTTTTTACACTGTTAATTTCCTCCTGGAGAGAAAGGAACAAGATAAAAAAAAGAAAGAAAGGAGACTCATGCTTGGCTAGAAAGGGGGAAAACTCACATGGAGAATTAAATTCTTCCCATAGAAAGTGAATGTGGAAAAGAAAATGGATAAATGTTAAATAATGTGTGTCTAAATGGGAGGAAGAGACTTTGTCAAGAGTAAACACCAAGTAGTTTTTTTCACCAGGAACTCTGCATTTAGGCTTGCGTTTGTACTAATAGCTTTTCAAGCAGTTTTATTCCTCCAAAGTTCCCGTAACATTATAGGAGCTCCATTAAATTTGGAGGAAACTCCCGTGATTTTCTTCTCACAAGTCGTCATGGACTTCTCATACCTGTGTATCGATCGTCTAGTTTAAAATAATGGGATAAGACTTCAAAAGCGGCGGATCAAATGGGCGGGAATGTGCCAGGGATATTCCAGAAAATAGCGTACCTTCAAGGAGCCTAGCCAAGGAGACACATGGCTTCAAAGGAGAATAAGATTTAACAAATTAGAGGAATTAAGAACCAAGAAAATCATTGAGCTAAAAAAAAGGTTTGGCGGAGAAACTGCAAATGCAAGACGACAAGACGAACGAGAGAAGAGGAAGATTATCAAGATAAGAGAGGATATAGAGGGAATTACCACATGACGATAGACTCAACAATAAAATTACATCGATACATATTTGGAGTGGAAAACAAGTAAAGAGTAAAGAATTGAGTATATTAAAGCAACAATTTGTGGAGGCATGGAAAAGGAAGAATTAGATAAACAAATGGTAGGGAAACGAGGATTGTAGGGAGAAAATAAGAAAGAGACAGTGTGTGAAGCACCAGAGAGAGGCAAGAGAATTAGTCGGGAAACGGCGGATGTTCGGCACGAAAAAATAAAGTGAGAGAAACCGAAAGTCAGATTCATGTACAGAGAGAGAGAAGAAAAAGATAAAGAGAGAAAGAGAGAGAGAGAGAGAGAGAGAGAGAGAAGAGACCCAGAGAAGAGAGAGAAGAGAGAGCGTGTAAGAAAGAAAGTTTGACCACGTTACCCAGTGCGAAAGAGAAAGAGAGAGACAAATGAAGAGCATGTAGCTAAGTAAAAGAAGGAAATAGACAGCGATATGCAGCGAGACTAAGCAACGCTGGGGATGAAGAGAAACACAGAGATTTAGCCAGAAAGAGACTAGACAATAAAGAGAATGGCAGAGAAAAGCATAAACTGAGCAAAAGAGAGAGACAAATACAGATTTTAAGCCAGAGAGACTCCGAGAAATACAGTGACTAGGCAATTGAGAGGCCAGAGAGAAACACTGGGAGTAAGTCAAAAAGAGAAACGAAGCCCAGTGAGCACAGAGAAAGGCGGAGAGGATATGAACTAAGGACGGAAAGGTGAGGAATAAAGAGACTAATAAGAAAGAGAGTGCAAAACACAGAGACTAACACACATCGTAGAGAGTCAGAGAGGCGTGGAAGAACACAGGAATTGTTAAGGGGAGAGAGGGAATAATTAGAGAAGCTAATTTGGATGGAGACAGCGGATGGAGAGAGGACTTGAGAGGGACGGAGGGAAGGGGAAGAAGAGTATTTCGTGAGTGGAGCAAGTCCTCTTGAATTCACCTTTTAATGATTCAGCTTTTAATGCGATGCCCAGACCAGATAATACAAAGACACGTAATGGCCATGTAGTAGGTAAAGTGCGTGTGAATTCATTATCCCCGCACCAATCTATCGCCAACTTTTCAATTTCAAAAGGATTTTCATGGCGACCGTAAAAGGCGGGGGAGTCGTGAGGATATCTCCGGATATATGGTGGTATGCCCTGTACTCTAGCGGCGTACATGTCCAAGCTCATAGTTTTATTCCAGCTCCGAGTAATAATAATTACTTGTGTATGTGAGAGGGACTTTTAAAGTCCGACTCTGACTCCGTGCACCGAAGAACGTGATTAGGGACGTGTGAATTGATCAAAGCCTTTTCGGCTCTTTCTCAATCTCTCTCTCTCTCCCTCTCTCTCTTTCGGCCATTTCTTAGGGTGTAACCCTGGGAGTAATGGCTGAAGTCGGAGAAGTGGTAGTAATCTTCTCTTGGGCCGTTACATTTTGTGCAAAGCGCGTCCCATTTCTTTTTCTTCCTTGTTCGTGATCTTCGATCTCTCCCTAGTACGATTCCACTTCCATTGCTCTGATTTCCTCTTCTTCTCTAGATCACTCTCATTCCCCTTGGACTTCCTCTCCAGCTCTTTCCTACTCCTTCTTCCTTTTTTTCCAACTGGCCTTTATTTCTTTTTTTTTCCATCCCCCCTTTTTATTAATTCTACTTGCTTCCGACCTCATTCCCACCACCACGCTTTTTCATCCTTCGTCAAGCACCCGCTCTATCTGAACCCTTTTGTTTCAAAGGACCAGAACCTCATCTTTCTCGCTCGGAACCAGTCATTTTTTTCCGGGGATTTCCTTCACCTTGTCACACTTCACGACATTTTTCCCCACTCTCCCTCCATTTGTTGCCGTCTGGTGATTTTTTCCCCTTTCCTCTACCCCCTTTTTATTTTCTCCTTCTTTTTCTAGCATTTTACAAATATTTTCTTGGATTACGTCGTATTTTGGGGTTTACCATTCTTTGGGGGTTTCATTTACCCGTTTGCTTCTTTGTGGAGAACGCAATTTGAAATTAGGAGGAGCGTTTTCTAGTTACATTGT
The DNA here is from genome assembly GCA_034698585.1 of Disparrhopalites patrizii. Classification (NCBI taxonomy): domain Eukaryota; kingdom Metazoa; phylum Arthropoda; class Collembola; order Symphypleona; family Sminthuridae; genus Disparrhopalites; species Disparrhopalites patrizii. The sequence goes on along the minus strand of JAQGBT010002650.1, from coordinate 12,002 downwards.
CATGTTTCGAGTCAATTCCGGTTGCCAACAAACAATTATTGATTTGATTTGCTTTTTTTTATGTTTCTCCCCAGCAGGGAATTGTTAGACAGGAGATAGTAAGAACGTTTGGTTTAAATGGAGGAATCCAACCGAAATTCTGAGACAGTTAAACATGACAAAGAAATAAAATTTTGCATCATTTGGAATGTGTGCAGTATGTGGCACATGAGCCGAGACCTCATAAAAGTCGGAGGGCATGGGCAAAGAAGGGCATTAGAGAGAGAGAGAGAGAGAGAGAGAGAGAGAGAGAGACAGAGAGAGAGACAGAGAGAGAGAGAATGATCGTAATACTAGAGATGAAACAAGTTCTTGCCTGCGGCCGTCCCTATTGCACGATCTCTGTCTCTTTGTGGATATCTCTCATAACTCTGATTTAAACAACACATTATCTGGTGCCAGTACCTCCCGGCAAAAGAGTACACAATTTTTTTTTGCTGGTTCCCCTCCACAAACTTGTGCAGATAAAGAATCAACTGAATGATTTTACGACTGCTAAAACTAGCTCTTAACGGCCACATAATTCCCCTTGAGTTTCTTTCATCTCTTTATCCTTTCTCCCTCATCCCTCCCTCCATCTTTCTCCCATTCCTTGTGTTCCAGCAAAAATGAGAGGAAAATCAGAGAGAGAGAGAGAGAGATGAAACCTTCCAGTATGCACACCTGCAGAATGTGGTCGAACTGGGAGGATTCCATATGACGTTCCATCTCATAATATATTTTATACGTTAAACAAAGGTTCAATTAAGGCAATAATATTACTAGGAGCAGACGGAGTAGGGAGAGAGAGAGATGATGGGGGAAAGTCTGCAGGTATTTACTTCATGGGAATCAATGGCAATATTGAGCACGCTGAAGCAATTATGTAAATGTGTTTGGGAAGTTGTGTGCTCCGGTACTTGGCCGGTGATTAGGAGCGGAGGAAGGAGCGAAAGCGGCTGTATACGGAATAATTGCAATGCGACGTAATCATGGCATTGTAGTGGGCTTTAGTAGTTCCCGTTATCAGTCAGTAAATGACCCAAAGAAATGTCTCCCTTTCTATTTTATCCACTTTCCTTCTCTCCCCCTCATTTTATGTGACTCTCCTTCATTTTTTCTCTTTTTTCCTTTGAATTTTACTTTCCTATCTAGCTCTCGCTCTTTTCTTTTTGTCTCTCTGCCTTAAATTGTTTCTTTCTCACGTCCTTTTTGTTTGTTCTTCCTCTCTTATGTTTCTTGAGTTTTCTTAGTCTCTTTCTTTTTCTCTGGTATGCTTCCTCTCCCTTCCGTTTTCGTGTTCTCTGTCGTCCTTTTACAGTTTCTTTCTTCCTTTTTTTACATTTCTTTCTATCTTCTTTTTTGATATTTCTTTCTTCCTTTTTTTACATTTCTTTCTATCTTCTTTTTTGATATTTCTTTCTTCCTTTTCTATAATTATTTCTTTCTTCCTTTTTTATATTTCTTTCTTTCTTCCTTTTTGGTATTTCGTTCTTCCTTTTTTATATTTCTTTCTTTCTTCCTTTTTGGTATTTCTTTCTTTCTTCCGTTTTTATATTTCTTTCTTTCTTCCGTTTTTATATTTCTTTCTTTCTTCCGTTTTTATATTTCTTTCTGCTTCATACATATTTTGTTTCTCTCCCTCCAAATTTTTGCTTCTTGCTGTCTCTCTTTCCTCTTCTTGTCTTCTCTCATTACTCTATCCTTTTCTATCTTCTCTCTCTTTCTTTCTCTATTTCTGCGTCTTTTGCTATCGCACTCTTTCCGTTCTTTTAATTTGCTGATCCTTCCCTACCTTTAATTTTTCCCTCTAATTTTCTCGGCATTTCTGTCGGACCTCGTCTCTTGCGTTTCCGGTCTCTCTCTCTCTCAACTTTCTACTCACTTTCTTGTCATTTTTCTACCGCCTGATTTCTCCCCTCGCAAGTTCTGACTCCGTCATTCCTTCTTTCTTTTCGGCCCTCTCTCCTCCTTTCCCCCTCGGCATGTGCCGGGATGAGAAAGTAAAATGGGGATGTATGGTGTGGGATGTGGGAAAGGAGGAAATAGCGGGACACTCACGTATACATACGATGATCGAAAGAAGATCAAGATTCTGGTTTTTAGGGGGGAGGAACACGCCCATTTTATTGATTTTTATTCGCATAGCTATTACTTATTCTCTCTCTTCGTACTTTCCTACAGGGATTGCAATAATGTGATGTGTACTTTTACTTCACACACCACTCGTGCTCTTCTCTCTCTCTCTCTCTCTCTCTCTCTCTCTCTCTCCCGGCACACCACCATCGCCAGTATGGCTACTACTGCTACAACTACTATTACAAGTAGTACATTGAAGAGAAGGAGAGAGAGAGAGAAAGAAAGTGAAAGATAGTGTCTGCCACCAGTTGGGGATTTTAATCGTGAAACTCTGTTTCACAGCCGGAAAACATGTGCTGATAGATTAAATTAATGGTTCAAAGCTGTCTAGTTTATAGCTCTTATTTAAATTTTCAATTTTACTCAAACTGAATTCATTATAATGCGTTCCTCCACACACACACAAACAATTTACATTTTCATCTACTTCTCCCATCCACCGCAATCTCCTCCTCCGCCGCCTCCTCCTCACATCCGTTCCTCCTCCGGTATTCATCCAACTTTTCGCATTGCAATTGGGCAGGCTATACTACCACACGGAGGAAGGCACACATGCCTTCGGAGAGAATTCTCACAAAAAAAGTCATCCAACGCCCTGCCAGAATCCTCCGCATTCTCCGCAATATTGGATGAAAAAGAGAGAATTACGTCCATTTCTCCTCACACCAATGAGAATGTTCCGGACTTATAAGAGTATGCATACACAAAATGCCCATAAAATTATTGGAGTTCAAGATACAAGATAGTAATTTTTCCTGTACAATCTCCACACACGGAATCGTTGTAGTTCAAAAACCGTCGCGAGATGCAGTTTGGGTAAATCTTGGGGTTTTCCTTCCCAAGTGCGGCTCAATGGTCGCAACTAAAATGTGCACACCCAACTATGTGAAGAATTGATACCAAGTCCAGTGTTGAGGATGCAAGGAGGATCGTATGGCCTAAATGAGCGTCAACAGTGAAAATTAGGAGTAAATGGGGAAAGTAACGTAAAAAAACAGGGAAGAAAGGAAAAGAGTAAAAGGGGGTGAGACAAAAATGCAAGGGGAGACTAAAAAATGAAAGTCGGAAAAGTAATGAGAGAAAAAATTAATTGGAGGTGTATAGATTTCCCTTGGCACAGGAATGCAGATGGTCTTTCGTTTTTTCTCTTGTAGAATTATATGTAAGTGACAGGAAAAAAATACAAGGAAGTTTTTGTATGTGCGAGGGAGGGTGTAAAAATAACTCTTTCTCTGACCCTCCCCCTTCTATATCTGCCGTACTTGTCCCATTCCCTCCTATTCCTCCCGTTCCCATTGATACGTCCTATGTGTCTAAAGGTATAATCCTGTGACCATAAAATAAATTTTAATGAAGCAGAAATAAAAGGAATAGGCGCGCGGAAAAGACATGTCAAAAAGGTGTCGCACAAGTGGATTTAATGCATGTCACTCACTCGTACTTGACTCTCTCTCTCCCTCCGAGTTTCTTTCTCACTCCCGTCTCTCTTCCTTACCTCGTCTCTCCCTCTTTCTTTCGGTGTCTCTCAAACATATATAGCTAGTTGGGATGGATAGAAAAAAACACATTTCATTTTTTTTACTCTATTATCCCACCTGCTCTCTCTCTCTCTCTCTCTCTCTTTCTCTCTCTCTCTCTCTCTCTCTTTCTCTCTCTCTCTTTCTCTCTCTCTCTCTCTCTCTCTCTTTCTCTCTCTCCTTGCTTCCTTCGTTGGCTCCTACAATAATTCTCTCTCTCTCTCTGAAACATTACACGAACTACCTCCTGCCCACGTACCTACCTCCATGCGTGTCACTAAGCAATCACCATTGATACATCCAAAGAGCTCCATGTGTGTGTGTGAATAAAGCCTACACGTACATAGAACAGAGAACAAACAACGAATAGAGCTTTATGACACACGAGCTTATTTTAGAGAGGAAAAACTTCATTTTTTACACACACACCAACACACTGTCCTGCCAAAAACTTTACTTACACCATCCTTTCTGTTATTTCTCTCTCTCTCTCTCTTTTCACTCTGGTCTTACTCCTACTATCCCCAATAGCTCATAATACTCAGGGGCAATCCCATGTATTGCTAAAATATCAATGGAAGGTATCAGCTGTTATTATTGGTATTTACTATATATCCCCCTTTGCTCAGGAAAGCCTGTAATTCCAGGAATTCCCTCGCGGGAGTTCCCTTTTCCCCTTAAACCCTTCCAACGTTTGATTTTGAACATTTTCTTCTTGTATTTTTCCTTTTCTTTAATACCAACATTTCAAAAGCATATCACGCCCCGTAAAGCTCCTTTCAATTCACATTCCGTTGCAAAATTCAACTTTTGCATTTGAAATTGCATTCTTGCCTTTAATTGTCACCTTTGCGTTCCCTTAAAGCTATATCAGCAGATATATGACCGTAATAAGGGAGGAAAATAAGGAGAGAAATAAAGGAGTTTAAATCCGATAATACGAAATGACCTTGCCTCAATGCCTTCTACCTGCTGAATTGTGGAGCGGGGGAACTTCTGTGACAAATGAAACTAGACCCCTAATAAAAATGTCATTCATTCCCTTCATTGTTGGGCTGAGTGAGGGAAATACGACGGGTGTCCCTTCTCACACTCTCACCTGAAGAAACTGTTATTTCCCTCTGAAGGAGAAATGATCGATTTCTCAAGGAATCGAAGGTTAATTTGAGCCTAGGAACAATGAGAGGAAATGAACAATGGGGAAGAGCAGGCGAGGGAGGAGGTTGACAAACATGTTTGTTTCCCCCAGTGAGACTCTTTTTCCCTGGTATATCCCCCACAATTACAATTATTGTCTGTTGTTGTGGACTTGTGAGCTGGATAATGATGATGCTCCAGGTTGATACCCTTGTGCGAGTGAGTGCTTTCTCTGTATCGCTATGTAAAATCCCTGGTGCCTGCTTAAGTCCATTTGATCATGGAGTGTGATAAAACTGTGTGGTGCAAGGCACATCCGCGCCGTGTAATCGTAGGAGTTTGCGGGGGGGAAAGGAAGCCACGTGAGGGAGGAGAGAGAGAGAGAGGAAAAGAGAGAGAAAGAGAGAGGGAGGGAAGTTCCATGGTCGTGATTATTATACATTATTATTACTGATATTACAGAATATTTTGCATACCGCAAAGAAATAGAGTGGAAGACACCGCAAAAGTCATATTCAAAATTAAAACCGACTTGTTTTGTTCTCCTCCCTCTTCCCTCTCCCCTTTCTCTCTCTCTCTCTTTCTCTCCGGCTCTTGCCTCTCATTCGCAGTGTGGAGGCTTTTAATCTCTTTACTTTGTGTGTGTATGTTTCTCTCTCTCTCTTCCTCTCTCTTTCCACGTATTTCATCGGACAACAGGAAGACGAGAAGGATTTCACATTACTCAACTCCGGCAACAATACATCATAGTCCAATGTCAGGTTTCTTTACCTCAAAAACCTCCACTTTCATGCGCTTTTTCCCCCACCACACACACATAGAGAGGAGGACGTTTTCCATGTTTTTCTACGGCTAAATTAAAATAAATGTACATCCAGGACCACTTTGATTGAAAGTTTCCCTCCAAATGCTCCACCAAAAACTGGCACATCATCCCCCCTCCTAAAATATTCACGTAGACACACATTCCATGGAAATCCACGCACACAAATACATCCTCCTAAAAGATGGGCTTTAATGAATAGTGGTTAGGTACAATTGTGTGTGTTGTGTGTTTGTGTAGGCAAATAAGGAATTAGGAGGAGTCGAGGCAGTAGTTACTTTGCCTAATGAAATGCACTGTCTCTTCTCATTGTAAATAGGATTTTAAAAGCCAGGGAATTCTTCCATAGACACAAGACACACATGGAGAGAGAGAAAGACGGAGAGAGAGAGAAATGGAGAGACTCGTGAGAGAGACATAGGGAGAGAGAGATAGTGGAGGTGTATTGATACCCAAAAAAGCTTTCTGTGTTGATCAACTCATTTGTGGTGGAAGGGAGGATGGTACGAATACATTTTCATTTGTATTCCATTGCATCCTTCCTATTTTTATTCTTTACAGTCTCTCCTTCTCTTTCTCTCTTCTTCTTCTCTCTCTCTCTTTTTCTCTATCCTTCTCTCTCTCTCATGATTGAGTGTGAATGTGTGTTCATTTGTCTCATATCAGCTTGATTCAGGCAAGCATCAGATGAATTGTATACAAAAAGTTTTTTTTCTCTCTCCTCTCTCTCTCTCTCTCTCTCTCTTTCTTCGTCACTCCATCTCTTTCTCTCTGAAGACTTTGACGAATAGTAAAGGGAAGGTAGTTGTTCATGCATGGACGAGAATCCTCATGTTTTAATGTCCATACATCCCCTTTATAAATTTTTCTACCACATACATCCACTTATATGGTATAAAGTACACACGATTTTTCTTCCTCATACGAATCACAATCTCCTGGCTCTAAAAGTGTAAGAATGTAGATCATTGTGCACTCTCTCTCGTGAGGAATCTCCAATCTTGACTTGTTTGCGTGTCGATTTTTATCAACGGCTCATGATGGCAAGAGGAGGAGAGGAGGAGAAGAAAAGCATCTCTTGTGTGTGACTAGTTGCTAGAGAGAGAGAGAGAGAGGAAGACAGAGAGAGACGGAGGCGCACTCTCGTCCTCTCTTCCCTCCTATATATCTCTCTCAATAGACCGATAATGAAAAGGAAGTCCCACACAGTAAAAGAGATTACTACAGATTGGCATGCTGAGAGTCGTCGTCGTCGTCATCGTCATCTCGAAATGAAAAGGACGTCGGTGAGGGAAGTGTGCACATAGCTATACATTTATAGATACATGTTTTTTTTATACCTTTCAGGATTTTTACACGTGTACTTACAAGCGATTGGGGAGATGTGCAGTTCCTGTCCTCTCCATCTCTATTGAGCCCTCCGATTGATGCCCATAGAATGCTATGAGCAAAGATAATTCCATCATCATCAACAACTTTGGCCACACTGGCACTCTGACGTGCAAAGCATGGGAAAAATCTCTCTCCTCCCTCCCGCTTCACATCAACAAATCCCAGGGAGTCTCAGATATGTCCCACAAAAGACTGCCAAACCATTTCAAAAGATCTCTCATATTTTCCCTATAGTATAAAACCCGAAATTTTAACCAGGCAGCTTTTGATTCTTCTATTTCTTTCTCTGAGAGAGAGAGAGAGAGAAGAAGCACAAGTTTCATGGAGAAACTTGTGCGGGGGAAGCGCTACAATGAGGTGGAAGTTGTGAATAAATAATAATAATTACGGCAAAAAAAGTTGATAAAATGAGAGCAGAAGGATGGTGAATGAGTCCGATAAAATTCAGGCATTATGCATGAGACACATTTAAATTATGAGGAGATGGAGAGGGCGGAGGGGGAGGGGAGGGAGAATAGAGAGAGAGAGCAGAGAGAGGAGAGGATGAGCCGTACACATCTTTTTTGACGAAAATAGTCCCGGTAGGGCAGTGCCAGAGAGGACTAGAGGAGGAGAGAAGAGAGGAAGGGAAAATGACGGAGAAGGAGCAGGGAGTGTAGTGACGTATAGAATTCACATGACGCTCGTGGTTTGAGCCAGTGCGTCGGAACTAAATATCCTCCAACATGGGCCTTTCCACACTCCTCTCTCCTGTTGGTGCCTTTCCGTGAGAGAGAGAGAGAGAGAGAGAGAGAGAGGAAGAGAGAGAGATGGAGGGAGAGCAAAAGGGAGAGAGAGAGAGAGAGGGAGAGAGAGCAAAAAGAGAGGAGAGAGACAGTTCGTCCGTATAGCCCCAAATATGTACGGAAAGGGAAAAGGTGAGGAGGTATAAGGGCTTTGAAAAAGCCTATATATGACGAGGGTTGAACAAAAGAAAATACATAGGCAGAAAATGCCATTCCTCGTCCCAAGATCCATCTCTCATGACATACGAAACGGAACGATAGCAGACAACATGACACGGGATTGAACCAAATTTTCTCAAGGGAATCCTTCTGACAGTCATGTTTTGGACCATACACATCCACACACATATACACTCACTCACTATCTCTCTCTCTCTCTTTCTCTCTCTCTCTCTCGCTGTTTCTGTCTCTCTCTCTCTCACTCTCTCCCTCTCTCTCTCTCTCTCACTCTCTCTCACTCTCTCTTTCTCTCTCTTTTTTTCTCTCTCTTTCTCTCTCTATCGCTCTCTCTCTCCCTGGCTTAAAGGGCCCTATAAACATCCTTATGATAAATTCCTGTTCACTCAAATTTAGCACATTTCTTTCTAAATTTCCAAGCCTTGTCAAACACGAGAGAGCTCTTCCCCCTCCCTCTCCCTCTCTTTCTGTATCTCCTCCGTTTTTTTTATTCTTTCATCCACAGTCCAGTACACACACCCACGCCTGGGCTAGATGGTGGTGGAAAAAGGTCTTTTTTTGTGCACAAGAAAAAGCTTTCACAATCCATGTCGGATGTTATTTCTTGTAACACTCGACAAATTCTTAGTTATGTACAGGAAAGCTGGAGATGTCGGAATTGGTCTGAAGGGGGAGATGTGAGAGAGTAATTAAAATGCTATTAGAAACGATTTTTGGGAGGAGGAGAGGGAGGATGGCAAGTCAAAAAGTTGGATCGTGACTTTTGTTTCACAAGCGGAGAGGGCAGGAAAAAGTGTTTTTTCTCCTCAATGCCGTCATCTTTAGAAATTCTGGAGGGAATTCATGTTTTCACGAATTTCTGACATTCTCTCCCCGTCAAATTAATTAATCGCACAAGTTTCTTTGTACATAATATTTCGACCACATTCCGGCTAATGTTCAAAGGGTGTATTAAGAAATAGAATTTGTACGGAAATACTTGGTGAATGGCATGACAGATGCCAATTTCTAAGTTGTGAAGGGACGTGATTGATACTCTTGATTCGCTCCTTGACAATGTTTTTTTTTCACCACATTTTTCGGGATATTTCATCCGAACGGTAATTTAAAAATCCCGGTCAATTTTTTGGTCAGTAGAAAAAATTAGGTATGTGAATTGGCTATAATTTCAAATAGGTAGCTCGAAATAGCCACATTATCTGCTCTACTTTTTTTCTTCTTCCTTTATTTCCCTCTATTACAAACATTTTCAGTTCTTGACTGCGAAGAAAAATAGTCCAATTTCTTCCCGCCCCCTCATGAAAAAAAGGAAAAAGCCTTCTTCGCTTCCACTGATCCTTTCATAATATGTATTTTGTAAACTCTTTCTCTCTCCTGCCATCACGATCCCTTTTAACGTAAATCTGCTCCCATATATCCACGAACAAGCACTACTACTTCGGCTAATGCAATACCTCCTGTAATACAAAATGATGTGTTATGAAATGTAAAATTTATGATTTCCTCCTGTGCTCGCCGAGAGAGGCGAAGAACGAGAGAGAGCAAGAGAGAGAGAGCGAGAGAGAGAGAGAGTGAAATCATGAATTTGAAAAGGAAGTAGTTGCTCTTTTTCCATTGTAGTACAGCCACTGCTCTTCCATACTAGGTAAATTTGAGTTGGCATTGTGCAAAAGTATAAAAAAAGACACGATGTATGTATGTTTTTTTAACATTATAAATGGTTATCGATGTAAGAGGCAAGGACCGTGACTTCACCGCACGTTTCTTCCTCTTGAATGGTCTAAAAACCTGTCTCTCCCTTCCATCCTCATTCTATCTCTTTAATGCTCCTGCTTCTTCTACTGTCCAGCTCTCTCTCTCTCTCTTTCTCTCTCCTTGACTAAAGGCCAACACTCAGCAACTCTTGATTTCATCTTTTCTTGTTAACAAGCAAAGGAATAAAACCAAGAGACGAAAAATAAAGAAAGAGAGCGAGAGGGAGAAAGAGAGACTAGAGGAGAGAGGTGAAAGAGTGGAAGAAGAAAGAAGGAGTGAGAGAGGAAGTATAGAGAGAAGAAAGAGTGGGAGAGGAAAGAGAGCAATAATCAAGAGACGCATAAAAGAGAAAAGATGCTGCAGAGGGAGAGAGGAAATAAAACAGAAGATAGAGAGGAAAGCAGGACAAGAAAGTGGCAAGAGAGAGAAAATATGGAGATGAGAGACGGAGATGAAATGAAGGCGAAAGAGAGAAGTAGCAGAAAGAAAAAACAAGAGAGTCAAAAATGACGGAAAAAAAGAAAGAGACGAATTAAGAAGGAGAGAGAAGAGAAAAATGCCAGAGGGAGAAAAAAGAGTCTGCTGGAGAACTTGGAGAGAGCATCTTCCTACTGGAAACACAAGGGATATGGGCATGTCGACATACCTTTTTCAAGAGCAAAATTATACCCTGTGCAATCATAATAAGCACACTGTACTACTATCTCTCTTTCTCTCTCTCTCTCACTCTCTCTCTCTGTAACTGTCTCCTTCTCCCGCTCTCGCTTGTCTTATCGTTTACACTAAGAATTTCTGGTAGCTGAAGAAATACACGTACAGTATGGTAATAAGCTGCCTTCTGAACGTCCTCCTTTTTTTTGTGAACGGCTGGACAATATTTAACTCTCTCCTTTGCTCTCTCTCACTCTGTCCTCTTTTTCTGACTGCTGTCTCTCCCTTTTTGACATTGTCCCTTTTCCACCATTCCTCACATGTAATAAAGGGAGTCAGTGAGATCATGTACAAGGCACACGCTCCTTGGGATTGTCCAGCAACTGGGTCCGTGGTCGTAGACATTTTTTGCCTACACCTATCCCTATAGATACATGTATGTGGGTTGGCCTGCATAAATTTTTTTTTATCCACGGGAGACCCCGTCTTTCCTCCAGCGAGCAAGTATATGGATGAAGAGAAATTCGAATGACTTCCATTCTCTCTCTCTCTCTCTCTCACGCTCATCTCCGTTCTAGTGGACTTTGAAATTGCATTTCGGAAGGGAAAAATTCCTCTCCTGACGACTCCTTGCTCCTCCTCAGCCTTCCTCTTCATAATCCATATCAAGTCTCTTCTCCTCCTCCAGTAGCGGCGAAAAAGAGAGAATTTGAGGTGGTAGTTTCAGGGAGAACGGACTTGCCGACTTGCCCCTACAACCAACTACATGTTTTTTTAGTTTCCAGTCACTTCATCCCCGTCTTTAGTAGTAGAGAAGAGAGAGGGAGAGAGCGGGAGAGAGGGAGAGGGGGAGGTGAGAGAGATAGAAAGTCCTTGGGAGTGAAGCGGGAGAGCTTCTACTAGCGCACTAGTCCACACGCTTATGCATTGGGCGCGGGTTGGCTGGAAAAGAGGAGGAGTAGGACTTCTCCATGGTTTCCTTATGCTAGACGCGACTTGATCTCTAAAAATCTTTCTCCCACTATACATTATAAAATGGATAAAGTTTCCTTTTTTCCCTCCTTCCCTTCCTCCTCACCACTTTTGTGGTGTACATTTTGTGTATCGTATCATACTTTCAGATTGTAAAATGTACGGAAGGGAATGTGCTTGTAGTAGAAGGTGCTGACATTACTGCCGTACCGAGAGAGAGAGGATAGAGAGAAAACAAAGAAAGAGGAGAGAGGCAGAGAGAGGATAGAGAGAAAATCAAGAGACAGGAGAGAGGCAGATAGATGATAGAGAGAAAATAAAAAGAGAGGAGAGAGGCACAGACAGAGAATAGAGAGATAAAGCGAGAAAATAAAGCGAGAGAGGAGAAGCAGAGAGAGAATGGAGAGATACAGAGAGAAAATAAAGAGAGAGGCAGAGAGAGATACAGAGAGAAAATAAAGAGAGAGGCAGAGAGAGATACAGAGAGAAAATAAAGACGGAGAGAGGCAGAGAGAGAATAGAGAGATACAGAAAGAAAATAATGAGAGAGAGAGGCAGAGAGAAAATAAAGAGAGAGAGGCAGAGAGAATAGAGAGAGAAAAGAGAGATACGGAGAGAAAATAAAGAGAGAGAGGC